>JABCKM010000040.1:0-11292 GCA_018221805.1 Rugosomyces carneus
GTGCTTCATCGAGGTCTCTCCTGGAAACCTCAGTAGATGCGAAATGTTTAGGTATGTTTATTGCGTTTACTGTAATTCAAGCTCCGATCATGCCACGTCTCTTTTCTAGGTCATTGAAGTTAACAAACTCTACAAGGCTTATCTGCGCTAACAACGAAGCCAAAGACTCAAGATCAGCGTGTGACGCCTGTTGAGAATTGTTCATTTCTACTTGTGTTGATTATTCTTAACCCTTCTTCAGCCATCGCCCGCACAACCGCACGAGCATATCTACCCGGCCTATACGACATGTTTGAAAATGCTACAGGAACAACAGCCTGTGTAGTCTTAAGAAACAACTTGACCCTGTCACCCACTTCCTTGCCTTTTTCTTGTGACATCTCAATACTCGTATCTTTTTCTACGTTAGGAGATCTTGTCTACAGTAGCTATGGGACGAAATGCGCTCGAATGCTACATTTGCTTTCATATCAAAGTCACGCATGTCATTACTAGAGGCTGAGGAACAACGCACGTTCGTCGAAGGCGAGACAAAGGCAGAAATCCTCGTTTTCGATGGAAGATCTTACGATAATTTAATTAATCACACCATCACAAGGTATGTGATATTAACGTTGTATTGTGCTGTTCAGTCTCATTGGATGCCACAAAGTGGGCTTGATTAAACCTTCCCGTTCTTGTGATTGAGGTGATTCGGTGTAGGTGTCCATTTCAGAAAAGCTGTGGAGAAAGAAGGTGAGTCGCCTGCGACTCGGAGAATTTGGGGGTTGGGAGGCTGATTGGTCCCTAACAAATATGGTGCGTTCTGGAACACCACCCCTTGTTCTTGAGATGGACGTTCCTGACAATGCCAACGGCCTCAAGGAGAAAGCTAAGCGAGTGGTCGTTCTTTAGTTGTATCATTCTTTCACACATATCCTTAGGCTTCGGATTCGAGAAGAGAAGGCCTAGGCCACTCGTCTGGTATGCCGTGCCCAAAATGTGACTTCTGGTGGTCCCTACTTTGCTCTAGCGCTGGCGCGTGGTGATGCAAGTCGCGATTCGTTGGTGTTCGGCTCATCCAGCTCCATAATACGAAACGAAATGAAAAGTAGATTCACGCGGAATCAACCGTGAAGGGTGATTGAGATGGATAACAGTCAATAGATAGAGCTAGATAACGGGTCACATTTGCACTGTCGTTCTAAGGGGCGTCCTCGTACGCGCACTCCACTCGTACGCTAGAAGGTTCGGCACGAATAACACAAGTTGGAAAGCTGAAGCGAAGCCGCAAGGGTCCAAGTTGACTACAACGCGAAGTTAGTGCCTCCGGACTATTCCGGTTTTCCCAAAAAATAAGCAGAATTCCAGGCTAATTGACAGAAAGAAGCGGGTACCACTTCATAATCCAAGAACCACAAGATGTTCTACGAAACGTAAACATCAGATTCGGCAGACAAAAGAAGCAGCGAACAACCCAAGCCGAACGAGATGGTTCCTTCGGCTTTGGATGAAGACAAGTTTGAATACTAGGACACCTGACACCGCGTCCAACTACGTCTAAATGCTGCGGCGTGTGTCCAGGTGAGGGGTTACGGTTCCTAGCATCCCGTCTCAACAGTGTGCACTTACGCGAACTGAAGCACCGCCATACGCTATGTTGTTTAACCGGTTGTCAGCGGCGCTAATGATGGCAGGACTCGATGTCGAGCACACTCGAGTATACTGGAAGCGGGTAGACAGTCCGGGACTGCTGTAGAGCCGGTGAATGAGTTTATCTCGGGTGCATTGTATACTCAATTGCCTTTCTGTCAAATGATGGGGGCTGAGGTTGACAACGGCGAATTGTCGTCCAGATGTGGAGTAAGCGTAATCGATGAATCTCCCTGAGATCCGTGTCCTTGATTGTGTGGTCAATCATCGATCATCGATCAACCTAATTATGACTCTTAGGCACCAATACCAGGGCGTTCACAGAAGAATATATCATTCGCCCCGCGTTAACGACTTTTAGTTCAGAGGTGTCTGCTCATTCGAGCTAGATGTGTAAGGCTCGGCATCCATCAGGGTTCATCCCAAAAACGAACCATCGGTTAAGTGCCAGAGAGAATTCCTATCATTTAGCCAGGCTCTCACTGGCCTAGCGCGTCACTGTGCGATGTTCACCCCTTTTCAACGTTATTATAAACGATCCGTCACAATCGTTCGCTTGGCAATTTGCGAGTGCGAAAATGCTACTGTATTAGCCATAATATTTACATATATTGTGTGACGAGAGGCTCACTAGTTGTGTTTGCTGTCGAATCAAAAAGTGCAGGAGAACGCGCCAGAACAGAAGAGACGAGACGGGCTTGATGCCGTTTATAGGCCAATAAGTCACAAGACATGTGCTGATACAGAATGTGTTGATGTTAACTTGGGTAATTGAAACATTCGATTCGCTTCCATGCATGCAGGACGTCAGTGTGGAACCTGTTGGAATCCAAAAGTAGTCGAGTCACGAGCGTTATTGAATATAAACTGCACTCGCCTCAGCAGGGCTCCATTGATTTTAGTTGAAACGTCTTCATCTCAACATGTCTAACGACACACCTATTACTAACACTGACGCTATCTTCGCGCGTGCCTATGCGGACGCGATCAAAAATAAATTTCAGGTCGACATTGGTGATCACTTCATCATCCTCACTAGCCCAGTCACTCAGCGTGGCCTGGCTGCTGGCGATCTCATTTACCCGCAAATGACCAACTATCTCATCTACAAGTTTGCCGATGCTCTTCAGTATTCAGATAATCCTAGCTATACTGGAGGTTCAGCTGGAAGCTACATTCAACAATTACGCAGGTACGAACTTTCCGTTGTTAAAGTCTGGCTCTACTCACCATCTTGTTTTTCCCTCAGTTACCTCGATTGGATCAAGACGGTGAGAAATGATAATACTGTGGTGATGCCACCGCATAACCGTCTCATTTAGGACCGCGACGTTTCCCAAGTGATCGCTCTCCGTATGGCCCAAGCAAGGGACAACGCCACGGATTCGAATACGAACTACTTCAACAAACTAATGGCAGGACAGACTCAGTGGAACCAAGTTAAGAACTTATACCCCGACTTGACCTTTTGGGAATGGGCCAAAGTCCATTATCCAGCTCTTGCCGACGCCGAGAGGATACGCCAAGCCGCGACAAAAGAGCTCTATGCAGCAATGCAACTTTATTTCGGGCCCAACGCCGAAAGACTCTCGGGGTACATGGATGGCATTGTGAACGCATCAGGTCCTATTCCCATGCCGGGGTAAGTCCGTTAGCAATATCGCATCATGCCCATTGATCAAACACGCGAGTCTTAGTTATAATCAGGATGGTTTGGTCGACGATCAAGATTTGATTGCCAGCGCAGTCAGATACGCCAATGATGGGCAGAAGCCCCCTGAGCAGCCAATCACGCAATCGACCATTCGCGTGCCTGCTTACAACATCCCGTCGTACAGCAGCCAAGTGCAGTCATGGATCACCAAGGGGGGACAAGGCGCGCCGCGGGACCAGATCGTTGGAATAGATGTCAGCCAGGGGATGCAGACGACGTGGGCGGATTTTGGTTTTAAAGACGTTAAGCGTGGAGGGAGCGTCGATTTCTGGCCATTCTTTTTTGCCGAAGTCCTCACTAAGAATAAAACCTGGGAAAGACGCGTATTGGACACCGAAGGTCGAGAGAATTCCATTTCTCTCGAGATCGCTATGATTGGAGTTGGAAAATTTGACATCCAGCCTGGTGAATGGTACGTTCCTTGAGGTTGGTTTCAGAGAATCCAACAGCCAACCTGAACCTCCTGCTAGGGATGTTCCCGATATCAAAACTTTATTCCCCAATCGTCTTCCGGCTGCTCCGGAGGTCCTCAGCCCAAAATACGCTAAAATCGTCTCCATGCTTGTCGGATATGATGTCGAGTTGAAGGTCCAGTTCGCATCTGGGATAAAGGAACAAGTAAATTCGATTTATGAAGAGGTCAAGTCGACTGGTGGACGTATGAGTATCTTTGGCTTTAGGGTCTCTAATGGAGAAGAGGGTGGATCGGATGACCGTGTGGATACCAAGTTCGAGGATGTCAAGTGGGACATGGCCAGTGGCTCGATGGGCCTGACCCCGAATAAGGGCCAAGTTTACCCGACAATGCTTGCCGCCATTGCCCAACGCTTCGATTAAAACAAAGCAGATAGTAGATCCTGTAAAGATTTTGTCACTTTGTAATACCACTGTTCCAAACCGTCTTGTTAACGTATAGCGATGAACAGGCCTAAGCCTAAGCAAACAACTCCTTACGATCAATCAACCTTAGAACACCTGTCCTTCAAGACTGTTAGCACTTGTTTGAAAATACCCTGAAAACCTTTTTGAAAAGAAAGAAACGACGCGCCATTGCCAGCTCGAAATTTGGCGTAACACCAATTTTGAAACAAACCCCTACTAACTGTTATATGCACGTTTGTGCGCCTCCCGAGTGTTATTAGATCGACTATTGAGGCAGAGATTTTAACTCGAAGTGACGGTAAGTCTGTATTTGAATTATGTAAGACACATTTATTTTCCTCCCAGCACCCTCGAATTCTGCGTTTTCATGCCATCCTTCAGAACTTGTTCTACAATTACACTACCCTATATTGAAACACCGTGACGAGACTACTGCAACTTTTCCGCAAGAACAGCAAGTATCGTCGGGTGAGCTTGGGTCGGAGGAAGTCGAATAGTCATCGTGCCGCTATTCCCGTCCCACTGGACCTCATCGAACTTGGTTTTGAAGTTGTCTGACCCATCTCCAGCTGAAATATCGACTCCGAAAATTCTCATACTTCCGCTGCTGTTCTTCGCTCCCTCATACAGCTTGCTCACTTCTTGCCCCACGTCGCCCTTGAACGTTACTTTCAACTCAATGTCATATCCGACGATTACGGAGGTCACTTTGGCCAGATTTTTTGTATCGACGAAATCAGGTACGCCAGGAAGCAACTTTGGAAACAGAGTCTTGACGTTGGGCACATCCCTAGGGTGATTCAAATTGGTTAGTCGTCAAAGTCGATCAATGTCTCGAAGATCAGCTCACCATTTACCAGGAGTGACCTTGAATGTCTGTAAACCGAGCATGGATAGCTCAAGCGCGATATCGTCCTCCTTGTTTTCTATATTCAATACGTGGGTCTCCGTCTTATCATCAACTTTAGTATCAAACGAGAACAATGGGGACAGCGCGGAATCTTCGTCCCCATGAACTTTTTTGAAGCCGAACTCCTCCCACTTCTTATTCCGTCCATTGGCCACATCGATTATGAGGATCTGGTCGCGTCCTTCGCCCTTCGACGACCCGCCAATCCAAGCTTGCACGGTGTCTGAATATGTTTCGATGCTGTACTGTGGCATCTGCAAGACTGCATGGCTCCATGCTGTACGAGGTGCTGATTCTCCGTTCTTGGCCCTCTTAATAATTGACTGTATGATTTTTGGGTCAGCAACCCCGGCCATGTTCAACCTAACATTCTAGCACTTAGTATAGCAACCTGTCTTCAAATCAAAAGTCTTACTCTGCTGACGGATCCTGGGACAACGCGCTCTTTATACTGTCCGTATATTTAGCGACCTCCGATGCATGGGGACCGTAATAGGTATCTGAAGCCTTATTGAGTTCCTGGAGAGCGGCATGGCGCTCTTTCTCGGTGTTAGCGTGTTCTGGAGCGTTGTCGACGATCCATGTCCAAAACTCCAGGTTCGGGTCCTCTTCTTTAGCTTTGACAAATTCCGGCTGCGCTCCTAGAATCATATCATTGTAGCGCTGAGCCACCAAATTCGCTGAATCCTGGGCCTTCTTTAACCGATCTGCAACCACTTCGCTACGATCAGCTCCCTTTATTGCGGCATCAGTTCGAGTCCACGCTTCACAAGTGTTGCATCAAGCTCACTGTGTCGATCCAAGGAAGATAGCTGAATGATATATGATCAAAAAGTGTGGTGAGCCGTTATAGCACGGTACGTACTTAAACAGTCGATGAATGTAACTGTCAGCTGATTTACCAGTGTAGCTGGGGTTGTCAGCAACGAACAAAGTGTCGCCTAGCTTGAAGGTCTGAAAGTTAGTCACTTCTGGAGCGATGGCATCGCTGGCTGCGATCCCTAGTTTGGCTATAGGGCTCAGATAGATGGCGTCGTGCTCGCCCAGCTCGATGCTGAGTTTGCTCAAGATGGCCGACGCGTAGGCTCGTGCGAAGATGGCCTCGGTCTCAGCTATTGGGGTTGACATTGGTGAAAACGATAAGATGATAGTGGGATCTAGGCATTCAATGCTCGACGTTGACTTGCTGCATGATTAGCTAATGGTGCTAGGTCCGTCCTTCTTCGCCGAGCAATCAGCGATTAGCGGGAAGCTTGAGTTTCCAACATTCTAGCTGCCATCGATAATATCGATAAAGACCTAAATCAGGTCCGAAGCAGAGACCCCCGACACCATGACGCCCTTGCTGCTTTTTACCTATTTGACTCTTTGTGGCGCCAATGCACTGACGAAAGGGGATACTCCTCTTGTTAGGTATACGTAACCGCTTATTATAAGTGTGGTACCCGACCGGTTTACTATACGGGGATGTACCAAGTTCCAATGAAAGGTACTCGCAAACGATACAAGGATGTTCTGATAGAACAGTTTTCAGATTTGACACGCTTCTCAGGTATGTGATACCCCAAGTTTACATGGTCCGTTATCGATGGAATTTGGGTGCAGTTCTTCCCAGAAGATCGTAGGAAGAGCCAAGAATAGCCCTGCAATCATCGTCATCGATCAATCGATCATCGGTTAGATGGGGCTACAGAATCCAAATACTACTGTATGTGAACAGCGTATACCTGTCATTACGCGGTACGTTTTTCTCGGCTGAAGACCCGGCTTGGAAAGGCAAGGGCTGATCTGTGCTGGGAGTTTTCCGACTCGGACAATCTAGAAAACAAAGCGTCCCTTATACTTCTTCACTTCTCCAAGCAGCTGTGAATGCCGCTGACATTTCACATGCTCATCCGAGCTAGAAGGAAGTCGAGTCATCAGTGTGCTTCAAGCGCAAGCGAAATGCGAAGCAGTAAACTCTACGGACGTCAATTCGAGATACCAGGGAAAATCGCGTAATCAATATATCCATTCATCATCGAAAAAATTGTTCACTAAGTAAATTTACAAAATTGGCTATTCGACTCGGACATATCATTACTAAAAAAAAACTAGGAACTTGGTGGGAAGTGTTGACCCAAAATTCCAAAGACAGCCGCATACGGTCCATCATTAGCAGCAGTAGGGTCGCTCAACTTTTTACTCTTGCCGTCCTCTTTAATCTCCACCTCCAACTTTGGGGCGTATGCAAGCAAAAACGAAATCGGTCTAGCGAATTTGGGATTGAGGACATCAGGTGCCCCAGCCTCTCGTCTCGGATACAGCGCCTTTACGTTATCGACATTCCTACAGCAGTTTGTTAACAAGGGCTGATAGATCGCGATCATATCTCCTACCATTGGCCAACGTTGATGTCGAATTTGCTTATCCCTTTAGTTGTCAGCTTGAGATATATGCCGCTTTCAGGTTGCACTCCAGGTGGCGTCGCGGAGCCGACCTTGACCTCTAAAAATGTCTGCTCTTGACCGCTTCCTTGAATCCAGCTGTTCAGCTGATCCCTGAGGCTGACAGAGGAGTAATTTGCCACAAATGTCGAGGCCCCTCCCTCTGGTTGCGCAGCCATATTGTACCTGGTTATCAAAGAGAGTAAACGTTTATACGTTTATACGCAGCAGATAAATCAAGTAACGTACGATCGCTGAAGCGTCGTAGTGTCCAGGGCTTTGGTGATGTTGTCCTGATACCCTTCGAGAGTTTTGATGCGAGCCCAATATTGGTTATAAGCTTGGTCGCGTACTGTTTGAGCAGCGGCGACGGCCTTTTGAGCAGCTGGGTATGGCGGGTAATTCTGGAGCACCCATTGCTCAAACGGGGGTTTAGGATCGGGGTAAGCATCGTATGCTGCCTTTGCTTCGACCTTGACCTTTTCGAAATCTTTTTTAGCGAGTTCCAGAGCCGCTTCAGCTTCCTTAAGTTTCTGCTCTGCCGCGGGGTCTAAAAGGGTGGACTAAAAGTAACACCGTCAGGGTCCACCAATAGCGATGTCCTAAGCCAACGTACCGTGTCCACTGTATCCAAATACCTGGCATCAAGAAAGGATCAGAGCTGGAACATCATAGAATGAGTGATGAAATATACGTTTTCAGTTCTTGGATGTAATTTCCTTTGGAACCGTCGTTAGCGAGAATAGTGTTTGCGAGGTTGTACAGAAGGTAGTTGACTTCTTCAGCTGTACGAGGGGTTGTGGCTTTAGTAAGGGGCACCGTGAAGGGGATGCTAAAGATCTCGTTATCCTTTGGAAGCACAACGCCGGGAGCAAGACCGTTTTTTACAGCTGAGGTATAGGCACTCCAAAACGATGAAGTGGACATGATGGAGTTGGGTGCTGAGGTGGAGTGATATTCCTAGAGTGGTTGATTCCCTTTATTGTGGGGGATGCAAAGTGTCGAATATACAGCAACTATATGTGAGAACTACCTTTCTTTTTCGACCGATTTGGATATCAGAAAATTCGTACAATTTCCAAATTCCTAGTCGGACGTTTACTGTATTGCTTCCGTGAAATTGCATCGCTTAGTTCCGAAAACCATATAAGGCGTAGAATGGAGATCTGTTACAGATCGCCGTTTCGAAGATAGGTCCCCTTTGGGTGTGAGTAATGGGAAGGAGCTCCAGAATTCCGAATAGCGTACAATGAGCTAAACCGAAATGAGCATGACGTGAAAGGTGGTCCTGATCGAGCTTGCAGTCAGGTTGGTTGTGGCTCTGATTTCCCTGATATGGGTTCGGTAATCGTTCTCTCCGTAAATAAACAATCCGAAATGAAGTGCCAAGTGAAAAGTCTGGAGGAATCGTCAGTGAGTACCCCAAATTTTGTAATACATTAACGCGGATACGCACGGGACCTTGGTCACAGGTACTTGTGATATGTCAGAATAGGGCTGAATGGCTTGCAACTCACGAGCTGGGGCGTTCGCAATCGAAAATGGCAAGTCACGAGTCGACTGTAAATTTGGATATAAGCTGGGGGCTCTCTTCATTTCTGGGTCAACCAGTAATCCTCTACTGCTTTGAATTTTATCGCTCTCATACAGCTCTCATCTCATCATGTCTGACGAAGATAAACCCATCTCCCCATCTGACGCTATCTTTGCGCGTGCTTACGCCAATGCTATGAAAACTAAATTCCAGATAGATGTTGGCGATCACTATGTCATCCTCACCAGCCCAGTCACTCAACGTGGCATTGCTGCTGGCGACCTCATTTATCCTCAAATGACCAACTATCTCATCTATAAGTTTGCTGACGCTCTTCAGTACTCCGACAACCCCAGCTACACTGGTGGCTCAGCTGGTAGCTACATTCAACAGTTGCGCAGGTATGTACTGTCCGCTTTTTAGACCAGATCCCTACTCACTATCTGTTCTTTCTTTCCCCAGTTACATCGATTGGGTCAAAACGGTAAGAATACAAAAATATCTCTTGATAACTCTGCAGCCTGATAACTTTGATTAGAAAAGTTCCCCAGACCAGACAGCTATCGACCGCATGGTTAAGGCACGCGACGCCGCCACCGCTGCGAACGCCAATTATTTCACTGTCCTTGGGCAAGCGGTTGCTCAATTCAACCAAGTGAAAGAATTGTATCCCAACATGACTTTCTGGCAATGGGCCAACTCTTTCTATCCGCCTCTTGCGGCCGCTGACAGAACGCGCAAATCTACGCAAACCGAGCTCTACCAAGCGATGCAGCTGTACTTCGGTCCCGATGCAGCTACTCTTTCAACCTATATGGATAACATCTCAAGTGCACAAGGTCCCACTGCTATGCCAGGGTAAGACCGTTTACACTGTCGTGGAGTGCACACACGATAACATGAGCCCTAGCTATAATCAGGATGGTTTAGTTGACGACCAAGACCTGATCGCCGCTGCGATCAAGTACGCCAATAGTGGGGTGAAACCCGATCCAACGAACATCACCCAGTCTACTATTCGTGTGCCAGCATACACTATCCAAACATACAATAGTACCGTACAAGCGTGGATTACTGCAGCGGGACACGGTGCACCGCGGGACCAGGTCGTTACGATGGATATCAGCCAGGGACGTAATACTAGGTGGGAGGACTACGGTTTTAAGAAGGTCACCGGAGGAGGAAACGTTGGCTTCTGGCCATTCTTTACGGTGCGGGTCAAGGTCAGCAACCAGTGGGAAACCCACGAATTGAGAACCTCGGAGCGAGAGGACGACGTTTCTGTCCAGATTGCCATGATTGGCATCCAGAAATTCGATGTCAGACCCGGTGAATGGTAAGATCTTCTTCGAGCGGTGTTCCCGATTCGGATAACCGACATAAACGCTCTAGGGATATCGCCAATATCAAGGCTTTGTTCCCCAATCGTCTTCCAGACGCGCCACCAGTCCTTACGCCCGACTACGCCAGAGTGGTCTCCGTTCTTGCTGGATATGATGTTGAGTTGAAGCTCACCTTTGCGTCCTCGATGCGAGAAGAGGTACACACCATGTATGAGTCGGTCAAGTCGAGTGGAGCCGGAGCTCAACTGAACATTTTCGGATTCCGTGTCAATGTTGGAGCGAGTGTTTCGTCTGAAGAGCGCGTTAATACCAGCTTTGACGACGTCAAATGGGACAAAGCCAGCGGCTCGATGACCTTGACCCCGACTAAAGGCCAGGTCTATCCCACCATCCTTGCCGCTGTTGCCCAACGCTTTGATTAAATACCATCAGCCTCGTAGTCTAAACTGTACTTGTAGCGTGGTTGCTTTCAGAATAAAGAATTTTTGTTCGTCTGTCCATCACTAATCAAATTTCCGATTGGAATCGCATCGCAAAAGGAATGTTTCTGGGTTCTTGTTGAGCGGTCCCCTTAGACTCTCACACACATTTGCCATGCATAGAATGATGAACTAGTAATATTTGGTGGCAACTCCTGATCGATCGCCAAGTTGGGCGTAATCAATAGTATCATATTCCGAGTGTAGAAGTAGTGTTAACCCATATTATTTACTCCAAAACACCCATGATTGAGCACTCCATTAAGAGTTGCTGAGCGTCGACGAACGCTTTGACGCACTCGTGACGAGGATGCGATACCTCCTATCGTTTCAAGAAGCTATTGAGAATTTGACGCTGAAAGAGAATGAACG
>JABCKM010000041.1:0-18242 GCA_018221805.1 Rugosomyces carneus
GAGCATCTTCAGCAGTTACGATAGCCAACCCTTGCGCAGCGAAAGCGCAGAGAGGATCAAGATGTAGCGCCTTTTCGTAAAATTCTGCAGTTCTTTGGAAGCCTCGGCGGCGTTCTTCAACACCTTTTGGGCTGGTGTCACGACTCTCACGAGCTTGATGATACAGAATCCACCCAGCGGCACAGAGTGAAAAGACATCGTGCTTGTCGTGGTCTTTCAGCGTCGCAAAAACAAACTCTTTTGCGGGCTTCGGAAGATTTGACTGAATCAAAAAGTAAGTATAAAATGCACGCAGATTAAGATTGTTGTTCTGCGAAATGAGGCATTGTTTAAAGAGCTCATGTGCTTCATTGTGACGATTGAGGTCTGCAAGCATTTGAGCCTGTCGTATTTTCGCTATGCGTCAAAATAGTGTAAAGAAATTTGGATATGAATTGAAAAGTAATACGACGTACCATCTACATACTCGGGGTGTCGCGATACTAGTTTGTCATATGCGTCTTGTGCTAATGACTCGTCCCCTTGATCTTCATACACCCTAGCTAGATTGTATAAGATTGTGGTTGAGATCATCTCGCCGGCTTCGGTCCCCAACCCCGACGCGGTGATCAGCGCTTTCTCATAGAGTGCACGTGATTCCGAGAAGCGTCCTTCTAGGTGATGCAATGAAGCTATGTTATTTAAGAGGCGTGGTTCAGTCCGACCAGCAACTTCGCTAAGCCGCAGAGCTTCCGCAAGAGCCTTTCCCATTCGTTCTAAACTTTCACCTTGCCACAGCCGCGCTATCTCTGCATGCATCTCGAGGTCGTCTAAGATAGCACGAGATGCTCTGGATGATAGGTGGCCATTAAGACGACCCTCGTCTACTTCGAGGGTTTTAATAACACGGTCAAAAAGGTCACGCGCCTTCGCTCTTTCTTGAGCGACGTCGGAGCTAGAAACACCAGGTCGAGGATGTGCACGAAGGGATGCAAGCATCACTGTCGCTTCCAAAGACCGTTGAGGATTGGGCGGTTGAATAAGAGTGTCAAGGGTGTGGATGGCGGCTGCCATCTCGTCTACAAGGGTAAGAATGAGCGGTTGATCATCGTGGTAGATACGGAGGCCCAACCATTTTGCATTTGTAATTGGGCTAGGCCAATTGCACCCAGGACATGCTTGGGCTGGCCGTCAACCGCAGCAGTGTAATATTTTATGGCATATGCCATAGAACCCTCTGCGTGGGATACACGCCCAGCTTTCAAATATCCTTCAGTAAGAATGATTAGCGTTTCGGCAAACTGTATGGTCCGTTCCGCAAGTTTCAATGCCTATCATAGAGGTGAGAAGACTGGTTGTAGGATTAGCTCTCAACGTACTCGTTTGTAACTGCCCTTCCGCAAAAATACTTCACATAGAGCATTGGCAGCAGCAGCACTCTTTTGATTAGCATTGAAAGCGTCTCCAATCAACTTTGCGCCATGAAGGAACTGAGCTGCACGGTCAGACTCTGAGTGATTTTCGTTCTTGCTTGAATTGATAGATTCTAGACCAAGAAGTAATTGAGCTGCCCACTCCGATGGGTTCTGTTATATAATAAGTCTCATTATATTCATGGTGACCGATAATCACATACCACTTCTAAGCTGCGCTGCCATGCAGCAACGGCCTTGGGTTTTTGGTCCATGGCCCAGAAACACAATCCAATTCCAACTCTGGGGTCAGGCTGACAGGAAGGGTTATATCTCAGAACGTCCTGAAATATTTTAAGGGCTTCGCGAAAGTTGCGTCGAGCATAGAGTATTCGTGCCTATGGAAGGCATTCGCGACAGTGCAAGGGTACGACGAGTAGAACACACCTTTCCTAGAAGAGCTACAAGATTCGTTGGTTTTTCAATAAGGACACCGTCAAATGAGCGAAGAGCGTCGTCCATTGATCTTGTAGCAAGCTGCTGAATGCCTTTTAAAACGGTGTTAATGATCTTCATTGAAGAAGAGAAATTTGACATACCACGCGTCAAAAATGATAACGTTCCACCGACACCTTCGCCGGACTCTGAACCCAGCCTATCGCCCGCATTCAAGAATTGTGCCGCCTCACGATAGTACTCTTCTTTGGATTTCTCTCCAGTCATAACGTCCTGGCCTAAGTCGTGACAGTAGATTATAAGTGGCGGAAGACTTCATGATGTAGCGCAACACGCACGCGCATCAGGTATAATGAGCTTTGGAGCTTTGCGGGCATATGCAATTTGTATATTAGCAAGCAGGGAATATATGGGAGGGAGCGACGAAACGGTCCCATTAGCCTGAGCAGCTGTGGAGGCGTCAGACTTGTTCAGTAGCAAGGGTAACAACAAACATTCAATAGCGCTTCTCGCAATCTTCTCCGCTGCCTCCAGATAGCCTCTACGCCAGTATTCACCAGCTAATTTTGTCCAGACCCATATTTTGCATTGTCCGTCCTTCAACAGATCCAGTACATCCTCAGGGTTCGGGTCAAGGTTGTCGAGGTCAATTGTTATAACCTCCTGGCCACCAAGCTCGATGTCAACCGAGCGCCCAGCAGGTGGGAAATCGTCCATAAGTTTGTGATCGACGTTTACTCGTAATAACACATTAACAGCTTAAAGCTGTTCGCTGAGTTCCCATTTATTTGGAGCTATTTGCCCAAACCTTTAAGCTTTGTGAATTAAAATCGCGGTGCCTATTGTACTTGGTTGCTGCCGGCGCATTTTTGGGAATCCTTAGGCGTTAGATGCCCAAATCAGTGCTTACTATCCAAGTATTCGATTCCTTCAGTCCTATTTGCTGAATTTCTTAATATAAAAGGGAAACCGCGCCTTACGTAAACTTGCGATAGTGAGTGTGGGAATAATTGCGTCCAAACTTCGCATAGTTGAACCCCACCATCCCAAGTCGACCGTGAGCGACGTTCAAGCTGAACTCGAGCCTCTAAACATCACGGTACGTGTATATTGCGCCTCATGTTATGTATTATCAGGAATGAGGAGATTCGGAGGCGCCGTTGGGTGGATGCAATGTTTGAGATCTGGATGCTGATTGCTTATGGTGCAGGTTATATATCATGGCCTCGAAACTACCTTCTGTTTTGTCTGCGACTGAAGAGGAGATTCAGAATTTGCTTGCTGCACAATGCCACATTGGCACAAAAAACTGCGATAAGCAGATGGAGCCCTATGTCTGGAAAAGAAGACCTGATGGTAAAGCCTAGCAGCAGGAATATTATTCTTTCTAAAACCTCAATGTGGACCTACAGGAATTCACATCCATAACATTGGGAAAACGTGGGAGAAATTGGTTTTAGCTGCTCGTATCATCGCTGCCGTCGAGAACCCAAACGATGTTTGCGCAATCTCCGCCCGGCCCTATGGACACCGCGCCGTCTTGAAATATGCTGCTAACACTGGCGCTCAGGCCATCGCTGGCCGTTTTACTCCTGGTTCGTTTACCAACTATATTACCCGATCGTTCAAGGAACCCCGCCTTATCATCGTAACGGACCCCCGCGTGGACCACCAGGCGATCAGGGAGGCATCCTATGTCAACATCCCGGTTATTGCCCTCTGTGATACCGATGCCCATCTCAAATACGTTGACGTTGCCATCCCGACGAATAACAAAACAAGACACTCTATCGGTCTAATCTGGTGGCTATTAGCCAGGGAAGTTTTGAGGCTGAGAGGCACAATCCCTCGTACCAGTGACGGATGGAATGTTATGGTCGACATGTTCTTCTACAGAGACCCTGAAGAGGTTGAAAAGCAGCAGCAAGAGGAAGCAGCTGCCAAGCTTGCCGCACAGCAGTCTGCCGAAGCTCCAGCTGAGTGGGATGTGTCTCATCAGGCTGGGGGCATCAACCCTGCAATGGTTCAGGGAGGTGGTATGGTTGAATTTTCAAACGCCATAACATTCTATTTACGAGCTTTATTGAAGGACTCGACTGGTCTGCTGAGCCTGCAGCTCCGGGAGTACCAACAGATTGGGCAGCTGAGCCTGCTGGTGGTCAATGGAGTGCAGACACCAATACTGGAACAGGCGGATGGGATTAATCTATATGTCTATGCACACTCATGTCCCGCTTCAAAAATCTCGTCTTTTTGGCTGCATGACCAGATTGATTACATAATGAGCAAGTCCAGAACTGTATTGAGGTTAAGTAATTTGACAATAAACATGGTTAGATTTCGTTCCGCTTGCCATGAGCAGCAATGCAAACCACTGTTCATTCGTCCTACTCGCAGAATTTCACATTTACGAAGGTGCGCAATTGAAGTATCAGTTTCCCCAGCCTTTAGGCATCGATGAAGGGTGCGAGTTCAAAGTTGGAACATTTCGTTAAAATATATCTTGACAGAACGGTTTAGAGTACTGGCGATGTCTATGTTACCTGATGGTGCAGAGACCCAACTAGACGACTGGACTATCTTTTTCCTAAACCAAACCCCATTCAATACCATCTCTCCCGTGCTTGCATTAGAAACCCCGGAAGTAAAAGCCGTTCCGTTGCCTGGTGAACAGACCGACTCGCCGCCAACTACTAAGCCAGACCTCCTGTACGTCCTGAATCTAGTTCGGACTAAGCACGACAAAAACCTTGACAGGTGCGTAGTTTTATCGCGTAGTGACTCGAATCTGGCTTACCGTGTTCGCCTTAGAGGAGCCAAAGTTCTTGCGCTCGCAATTTGCACTAGACATCCATTCATACAAATATTCAAAGTAGGTATATGGGTACCACTCTATAAAACACCACTTACGTGTTTATCAAGCCTTTTCTACTCATGGCTCTCGATGATTATTTCTCAGATCCATCGCAGGACTGCCTTGCTCGACTTTTTGATGCCGTAAATGCTATGGATCTATCAGGTGCCCCTGTATTGACACGGAATGAGAAAATAGTCATGAGGTCCTCAGAGAGAAAGGATATCTTTGCGGAAAAGCATACCCACTCTCCTCCCCGCGACAATCAAGCCAGCTGGAACGGCAGCAATCCTGGTCTTGCTACAAAGTTGTACTCAAATCATCGGTCTACAAACTCGGGAGAGTCGTACTCCAGCTTCGAGGATGGTTTACTTTCGCGACAGGACACTCGGACACGGATAGAGTCAGTAAATAGACGCGATCGGCTCGAGACCGATAGTTCTACAGTGGTGGCATCGTCACAATATGCAAACTCTGGACGGAACTCTCCTTCTGATTCTTCTTTCACTCTTGGGGGTAGCGCTGTATGGGTCGGGGATGAAAGTGGCCTCGAGCTTATCCCTAAAGAAAATGGCGACTCATCTAGCGTGAGCTCTCTTGTTGGCAGTAGCACCGTTACTGCCCCATCACGAAAGCGAAGCTCTACGGATGCTTCATCATTGTCTTCTCAACCACATTCAAAAGATCAGACGTTTCGCGCTCCAGGAAACATGGTACCACCGTACTTTGACCCTCATATACGTTCTGGACCAACAAAAGATACCCATTTCTATCATACCACCGTAGCCTACAAGGATCATCAACTTCCAATCAAGATGCCTCTTTCGACTTTCCCAGAAGAAGTCGGTGATGTAAGCAAGCAAGTTTTTTACTGCACTTAGAGTATGCATATTAATGTGACATAATAGTATTCCCTCATCACTCTGTTCAAAGAGTTCTCCTCCCACCAACTGGTATCGGGCCCTCAGCATCCTCATTTACACACCAATGGGCCACAAACTCACCCGATCATTATTCTGTTCAACGCACTTGTTACCGGGAAGCGGATTATCTTTCTTGGTCATAGGCGACCAGCTGGTGAAGTGTCCGCTTTCGTTCTTGCAGCGTGTGCCCTTGGATCTGGCTGCGGGGCTGTTCTTAGAGGGTTTATTGAACGGGCTTTCCCGTACGCCAATCTCAACAATCGGGAAGAATGGGAGTCGGTGTATGTCACAAACATTTACAGTCATACATATCCACCTGTGAGGCTGATATCCTGTTAGGCCAGCTTACATTGCAGGCGTGACGAATCCAATATTTGAATCTTCACGGGCTTGGGACCTCCTACTAGTCATCGGCGCAGGAACTGTCACTGTGGCTAAAGACATTCACTCCACTTACCCGGTGGCAGCGACACCTTTTGTTATGCCAGTTATTGGTCGGAGTGGCACTTTGAAGGCAGATTCGTCTATCGGAAGTGAAGAAGATGCGACTCGAGTAGGATCAAGCCAGGCTGGGAGCAAATCGGATCTCTTCAAATCTGACAATAGCACGGATAAGTTATTCATTGAGGACGTCAGTACGGTTCATAATAGCCTGCGTCCTTCGTTTGAACATATCACAGATCCGGTCAGCCATCGATGATCATTTTGGTGAAAGCCTTGTGAGGATGCGTTTTACTGAATATGTGACCCGATTTGTACGGCTGGCTTCAAGATACGAAGAGGAGGTCACGGGTGCCACTAAAATTGGTTTTACTTCGTCTTCATTTGCGGAACTGCCGGGCCGGTCATCTCAACTGGGAAGTGGTATCGGATTTAATGACGAAGCTACATGCGCCCGAGAGCTTGCGGCAAATGCTCAACGGATCGAGGCTTGGCGGAAAACGAATAGCTATAAATATTTCGTCGCGGTGATTCAATCTTTCCGATGTACTACTCCTGTCGCTGATAAATCATTGCTAGGACTTTGCAAAGTTTCAGGCAAGCAGCGCCATCAAAGGTTTCGACGTCTTGAATCAGCTTTTTCGACTTCGGCATGCAAAAACGATGTCTGATCCTGAGGCATTGCTCATCATGCGATCATTTGCGGATAACGTCAAAACATATGAACAGATTATCGAGGTGAGCTTCCGGAATACTGTCGATGTGATTTAGTTTATAATCGCTGGATACTCTAGCTATTAGCGTACCTGATTCCTCACGGAGGTGGCCTCTTGTATATGGGCTTTGGACTCTTCCACCAAAGAGAAGCGGTCCGAGACGCTACTGTTGATCTATTCAACCAACTCCGAGCACATCCTGTATGCAGTGCTTTCTTTCTCGAGTGGGTCTTGCTCTGACACGTAAAATCACGATCAGGTCGGAGTACTCTTCCTTCAATCGCTGAACCACTTCCAACGGTATGCTTATGTCCGCCAAGCGCACGCTCGGGAAAAGCGGTCGTTGAGTGAGCAGCAACACCAACAGAACACTCATCCATTTCCCTCACGAGTGCATTCCAACTCCATAGTTGGGGGAGGGTTGAACGGTGCTTTCTGACAGTCTCCTTATAGCTTGCCTTTACAAATATCCGGCATCAATCTCCTTTCAGGATCGACATTTTGTGTACAGTAATGTATCTAACTTTAGTTTTATTTGTTCTCCCTATGCTACTTTCCGTTGTTGTGTCATTGTGATCCTTACGGAGCGAGCCGACGTGGACGCTTATAGGAGACGAGAAACTGCCGACTTCCTTCTCACATCAAGCGACAGACGGTCAAGATCCGTAAAGGTGCTTGCCCGTCCCACATAGCTTTATAGTTTAGATTTACTGTATGGTTGAGGCGGTGGGAAGGATGGCGAAACTATTAAATCAACATACCACTGTATACCTTAACGAGAACTTATACGCCGTTTTCTGATGCAGCTGCCGCCACAGCCACACAGGAGTGATACCTGAGGTGTGAAGAACCCACATCGGTGTACATACAAGTTTCATGTTGATTGACACCACGCGAGAGGCAACCATGAGAAGCCTTAGGGTTGGTTAGGGGTCGCTGAGCTACATATGATCCAATGTAAAGCGAATGAGGATCAACTATTCACGCGTTCTGTGAGAGAGAACAGGGCCCAGATTAGCAATCCCCGCAGCATGTTGCACATTGTAGGCATGCTGAAAGAATCTTTTGGGTATAGCTGGCTTTAGGCGCTGACGCCGAGTGAGGTTCCGTTGTCAAGGTATACACAGCACTGACATAATGGACCGTATGGGCATTGAAGTTTTTGGCTTCTCGGTGAGTCAACTGAAGATCAGCGCTTCAACGGCGAAGTTCTTTGCCATCGCTGAGCCCGATTTGAACGAAGTTATCGTAAATCATGCCGGCGGTCAGAGAGCTGCCTCATCCTTGTTTATGGCAATAACAGGCATCCGTGAATTCCTACCGGTACGGTATCCGGGTTTATATGTCGAAAGGTACGGAGCAATGGAAGTCTACTTGACGGAGGCAATGGAGTTTGGGAGCTGTATACTGTTAGCATGAATCCCGATATGTTTTTCTTCGATGTTGACGCATCACGCGAGGATCTGGCCGGCGTCTAGGCTCTTGAATAATAAGCGTAAGAAGATATGCGTCATCCTGTCACTTTAGGGTAGCCTCCGTGCCTTAGTGGCGGCCGCCTGACCAGTCGGTGGCGGAAAGTAGAGACTCGGGGCGGACTGATATGAATCTTCGAAAAGCAGAAAAGTAGGCAGGGGATCTCAGCATACTGTACGCACACGAGTTGGGGTGCTTATTACTGGTGGACCGCTACTATACATAGCATAGCGAGGGTGACCACTGTGACAAGGTGATCGCAGACCGCGTTCCTCGTCGAAATGTATTATCTAGAACCTATCTAGGATTAATCTGATGACATCTGGCTATCGACGACTATCACCTTTTGTTGTGTCAGACGGAAAAGGAAGCTGCGGCAAGTTCTGACCGTTGTGTGATTGTTTAACATGGGGTAACTGGGGAGAAGAAAATATAGGTAAAATACGGTACTGCATGGTAGGATTCCAACGACAGGGAACGTTGTGAATTATCATACATACCTTGCTGGTTGCTGGAGATGAGTCGCACCGGTAACGAGTTTTGCGCGAACACCGCGCCGGCTGTACGTTTCAGAGCCAAATAAACACAACTTTATAATATTATTTATTTATTTTTAAAAATAAGTGTAATATTTAATAGGAGCAGGGTCCATTCATCTTCTCCCCTTCAATGCTTCGTTTCGCGTCTCTCTAAATCTTTGCTTTCTTTTCCCTTTCCTCTTGCCTAGCTTTCGGCCATTACTCTCCTATATCTTTTTCATATCTTTGTAAATTTAGTTTCATTCTCGTAATGGCCAACAAAGAGCCTGGTCAGACAAGTCTTCAAAGAGGAAAGGCATGCCTACGATGCCGGTACGTCTCTACTACTCCTGTTCTGCGCTTTCTAATCTTCTCCATGGCAGTAAGCGAAAGATGGTATACATTAATCTTTCTTGCATATCCATCGCTAACTATTATATCTGCATAGAGATGCGATGGGGCGAAGCCAGGCTGCCAACAGTGTGTGCGTGCAAAGAAGGGTGACGCGTGTGAGTACGACGACGGCAAGGGAAAGACAAGGACTCAGCTTCTTCGTGAAAATATTGCTCGCCTCGAACAACGAATTAGAGAGCTTGAAGATCCCGAATACGTGTCCCCAGCAGTTATCTTGTACGATCCCCATGCCCAGCCGACTCAGCATTCGCGTTCCGGCTCTACTTCGTCCTCCTTCAGTTCACCAGGAGGAGACGCATCACTCTATGCATCCCATTCCCCTCTTAGCTTTCCTTCCGGTATGTAACGTATCACTGCCTTTGATATCCTCTTTGCCAACTAATCTACATCTCAGATTCATCACCTACCTCCCCAAATATATCATGGACATCCTTACAACCCGTTCCTTCACCATCACCGTCCCCTTTTGTTCAAGAGCTGTTTTTTGACGATCATCAGACACGATTTCAGCCCCCGCCGGAACTTGCACGCATGCTGTAAGACCATCTGTTTATTCCTCCCTCCCCAGCTGACCTACCTGTTCATGCAGTCTAGAGATATTTTCTCCTCATGCGCGTCAGTGTGGGGTTGAGCTCAGTGTCGGGCGCATCATCGACGCTCTGACTAACCCTCCTGAGGAACAGCGCCACCCCGTCCTTTTGAACGCCATGTACCTCTGGGCCTGTTTCGTCTCTCGACCAGAGGCTCTCAGTCAGCACGAAGATCACTATCTTGGTCTTGCTCTCGACTGTCTTCGTGATGGTCTTCGTGATGGGGATAAGATTACCGACGTTATCCAGGGCTCATGTCTGCTGTCAATGTATTTTCTAGCCAATGGTCGTATCTTGGAAGGGAGCTACCACGCAACGGCTGCTACCGCACTTGCCGTTCAATGCGGTCTACATCTCAACATACATCAGGAACACTTCTTGCCCACAGAGTTCCCAGAGGTTTATGATCTAAAGCCATCACGGACTGGCCTCAAAGAGGGAGAACGTATTCTCGCTTTCTGGCAAGTATACAACCTAGATCGCTGTTGGTCTGTCATACTTCGCAAGCCCTCGATCATTCCCGATGGTCCTAACCCTCGTCAATCAATCAACTGCCCATGGCCTCAGAGCTGGGCAGAGTACGATGCGGTATGCTATATATTTCGCAATTTGCGACGCGATAGGCTGACCTTATGACTCTTTAGGGCCACATTAATGTCATCCCCCCTTTCCAGACTATAAGGGGATTCCTGAACGGTGAAGTATCCCCAGCTGGGTTCTCCACACAGGCGCTTCGTGTCAAAGCTTCTGCACTTTTTTCCCGAGCTGACCAGATTGCCACTAGCTGGGATTCCAGTGGGTTTTTCTATGCCCCATTTGATCTTCCTCTCTCTGATCCTTCTTTGTAGAGATGAAACAGTCGGCGGCGGCAATGCACGAGATTCATTCCCTTGAGACAGCAATTGGTCAATTCGTTGCGACTCTGGTGCCCCTCGATCGATTGGACACAGTTGCCCTTGAAGACAAATACATGATGCTCTTAACACATACACTTGCACATACTGCGTCGATGCAGCTGTATCGCCCCCTGGCACAGGATGATCCTATAGCGTTTGAGAAGTGTGCTCGCTCAGCAAGGGCGTGTGTTTCCGTCATTAAACACATTGCAGACCGAGACTTCAATTTCCTCGACCCCATTATCGGCGTATGTGCAAACTTGTCCCACTCCTTCCAGTTGCTAAAATCATTTCCACAGCCGTGTTGGTCATATGCCGCTGACACATTGACCATGGAGCTCGAGACACAGGAAGCCTCTTGGACTCTCATGGATTCGGATGTCCGAAGTCAACTTATCACACTTCTTTACGCCATGACGACCCTCAGTCCTCATGTGCCGATCGTTGGTATGTAACCTGACCATTTGATTTGATTTTCTCCACTAACTTGGGTTTACTGCAAGCCGTCGCCGCCACCAAAGTCCAGAAAAGGCTAGCTGAACTATAACTTTATCTGGGCCTCCCACAATCTTCTGACATTTTTTATGACTGGACTATCTGCTACATCGATATTTTGGACTTTCCGGTTTTTTTTTTTCGGACTTTTATCGGCTTATGGACACTTTGGAGTTTTCGTCGGATTTTGCCTTACTCCTTTATGTGGAGTTAACGGACACTAGACAGACTCCCCCCTCTTCTTATGGACGTTTTGACCTAGCCAAACCTCTCTTCCATTTTTCTTGCGCTATTTTACGCCCCCTTCATGACAATCCGCCAATGTCCTTAAGTGACATTCACTTTCTTACTGTGGACTACACTACTTTTCACCTATACTCGCACATAACTATGGACCAAACTACAAACGTGTATTTTTTAGATACCTTCGGACTACTGTAACTTATCATACCCCACCTACCACCACTCCGCTGCAGCTGCCTTACTTACCCACTACCTAATTCGTCTATAATCTTCTCCCCGCAGGCTGCGAAGCTGGTCATCGTTTCCTCCACAGCAGTGCTTGTTCTCGTGCGCCCGTGGAGCGCGCTTTTCTAGGCTGGGGCCTCTGGATTGTTCGTCGCTCATTTGCTACCGCTAATTGAAGGCTGGTAATCACACTCTTTTCTAATATCTCTTTATTTCTTGCACATAAAACAGGCTATGGACTAACTTGTGGACAATAGTCACATATTTGATATTTTGTGCTATCTGTATTTTTTGTTTATTGGCGAAACCTACAACAACCTAAAGCACAATCTCAACAGATATACAATTTAAATTGTTTTGTTTTGTAAATGAGAAGTTGTTTGGCAGGATTAATATGGTCGTGAGAATTAGACGAGTGTTAATCTTAACCATAACAGTAACCGTAGATTCTAGGGCATGGTATGCATACACCTGCGATTACGATATCTGCAGACAGTATTCTAGGAATGGCACAAAAAACAATCATTCCCGGCGGCCTTAAGTGTGAGTGGGCTGATGCAAGAGTGGCATGTCCAGTTGTGTCGGCTTGTTGGCAATGCTTGAGACAGGTGGGCCTATATTGAGCACCTCATTTGGATGTGCTAACCATGACAAGCATTATTTTGGCCATCTCAACAGACACAAAAAATTGGTAAGGTTGTTTGAAGGCATAGGCTATATGTTCTTGACCTTGAGTACACAGAAGGGGAGAGCTAATAGACACCAGTGCTTTTTGCCCCGGTGTAATGCCCCCATGCATGACACTGTGGAAGGGCTTGAAACCCACATAGAGACCTCCCACCTCTCCCGAACGGGCATCGCGTGCCCTTTCGAAGGTACGTGTCAGGCCAAGTTCTTTTCCGGTTTGACTTCATCTTTTGTTGAAAAAAAATTAGGATGCAGGTCGTCCCTTGTACTTCGATCTAACAATATTGTGCGCCACTTTCGTGATGCTCACTCAGATTTGGATGGTACCATAGTCAAAATTCCTTCAAATATACTACGACTCTCGTGGGTGCCTTTCTACCCATCCACAGCGATGGCCCCGCCACCACTTCCACCAAACCCCAAATTAGGATGTGTTCTTGTCACCTCCTCTCCTTCTCCAGCCTTCTTAATCAACCTCAGAAGAATTGGTACTCCCCCTCCCCCATCTTCCCAAGCATCATCCTTGCCATTTGACTCGCCCCGTAGGCGATTACAGAAGCAGATCTCGAAAAAACACCACCCTCCAGATCATGATGATGATGATGAGCACATAAATCTTCACCTTGCCCCCCTACAGCCATATACTTCTCCCAATCAACCGATAAACCTTGTTGTATGGCGCCGGTCTACTGGGCTTGATGTATCGCGGCCTCAACGCATGCCTAAAGGCCTCATGCAAGAGCCACCATTGAGTATCTTGTATGATGCTTTTGCCAAAAAGATTGCACGGCTGGAGTCAAAGGCCTAAGTGCCAGTGTCTTAGCCTTATAACAAAGCAGCCAATGTTGGCATGCAGCGCATAAGAGTTACTGTACTTAATGATTATTACCAAGATTATTACACTGTTTTCCTTGAATATTGTACACACATCTGCAAGGAGTGATGTGTCAAATGCTTATGAGATCTGTATGCTACTTTGGTTCTTCTCAGCAGTTCTCCACCATCAACATGGAACAGAACCCTGTCCTCTCCTTTCCAGCCATCCTAGGTAATCCAGGCATTGCCACCCAGATTTTACACCTTCAAGCACTGCAGAAGGAATCAGAAGCTGCTGGTCCACGAATTATCAAGAAGTTCCAAAGAGAACATGAAGGTAAACGCTGGATAAGGCGCAAGGACAACTGTATGTTCCAGCCAAGCAATATTTTGACCTCACTAATTCTTTCTACGCTTTGTAGCAAGCTTTGTGGGCAATCCTCATATCACACCAGCCACTAAGGGGGACTATGTTGTCCCACTGCCCCAGATTTCTTCAACATTCCCCAAGCCTTTGCCTCCGTACTTGCAACGAAACACACAAGCCCCATCTCCTGTCTCTCCGGAACATGATCCGATATCTGCAAATGCTGGCCGCTTCTCTTTGAGTCTCAAAGGCATGCGTCGAGGATTACGCAAGTCCGGTCTCCGTGCTGAACTGTTAGTTCAGAATGTTGAGCATGAGGTTCAAAAATGGCTTGCAGATGGAGGTACAGTTCTCAACCCAGACAATCTGGAAGTAGACGACTTGGCCGCTCCCGGGACACCTGTCGGCGACACAGGAACTATCTATGAAGTTTCTCGGACGCCGTTACAGCTCATCTGGCATATCGAGGATGATTCATTCGCCCGATACATAGTCCACTGCTGTGCCCGGTACCACGAAATTGTCAGCTTCAGTCAGCATCTTGAGTTCGGTTTGGGCATATAAGGTGCTAATGTTGTCATTCCCCAGGCAAGGAAGTACACGGGCGTCGCTTAACATATCTGTTGCGCCCGAATGTTACTAAACCAGATCGCCGTGCGCTAAGCGTACTTGATACACCACCAGTTACCGACATTGACTACTCCTCGTATCCCGAAACTGAGTCGGAACGTGGTATTGAGGTAGACTCTGATGTCGAACACTCAGCACAACTTCCCGCCATATCCGAAGATTTACAACCGCCAACACCATCATCTAATATCCCACCCCCATCAAGGTTGGATGACGAGACTTGGTCTTTCGTTGGCGAATCAGACATGGAAGGTGATGAGTCGGGCAGCGATGCCGAATTAGCGGCTGCTGTTGGTATTATATCTTTGGTTCCGGAGGATACAAATCAGACGTCTAGCACAAATATTCAACAAGGATCTTTTCGTCGTCTTGCGCGGTCACGACCAAGAGCTTCCTCCTCTCCTTCTCGCTCTCCTGCTAGAAGGCCGTTGCGATGGGCTGCATCTCGCCCTAATAAGAGACGCCTTCACGCGCCCCTATTCCCTACAAACCAAGGCCAGTCATTTTACGACTATCTATTTTTATGAACCTGACTACCTGTGTATTAATCTCGATATTTGTGGCATTGTACAAAGAGGAAATAGTACGGATTGTGTGCAGAGTATAGACTCTTGTAGTTATCTAAATTACTCAAAGCGCGGTACCTAGCCCAAGATCAAACGTGCGATAAGATAAAGTGTTGATCCAAGGAAGCGCTGGCGTGCATAATCGATGCATAATCATTAGCATGGGCCTGGAGTAGGTTTTTTGGGCTTACGATGATATTGGCTATGGCCGTAAATGCAAGGATGAATACCAAATAAGCCTTCGTACGGTTTGAAGCTCCATCCTCGCCGAAGGTGCCTGAGGGCTTTGCGCCGCTTAATATGCTCAAAATCAACACTCCCTAGTGTGAATATTGTTAACATTGAGCAAACGAAAGCTTTCGGAGTCGATTCACATTTGATAAAACCCAAGTCAATAAAAGCTGTAGGCTGTTAATATGACACCAACAGACATAGAGTAAACATACATTCGTTCTAACGTTTGCGTAGTAATCTTTTGCGGCTTGCTCTTTCTCTGCAATTGTAGGCGCGCTCCCGGAGCCTTTGGGCGCAACTGGCTTGCGGGTTCTAAGATTTGTCAGCGCTTCCTCATAGATGTTGTTAACGTCTGTAGCTTCTGCTAGCACTTCGAGATCCACTTGAGAGTGGCTATCCTGGGTTACGGCGCCGAGATCTGTCTCAGGAACATTATCTTGCTTCGTGCCCCAAGAAATCTAACAACAAGGTCCTATGACTGCCGAGTGAGATTCGATTAGGAAGCTCACATCATCAAGGTTGGAAAAAGCATAGCTAAGCGAGAGGGTAAGATAGATTGAATAAAGTGGGGAGGGACATACATATTCAAAATATTGATGTATGTTGGCGAGAGCAAGACATAGGGTATAAAGCTGGTCAACATATGCCAAGGGTCGAATGCTAGAATGCTGGAACATATATATACTACCTTCGGGTTGACTCGCTGCGGGACTTGACAAGACGCAATGCTTACATCCATATGTGATGGTGACACTAAATAATATAATCGAGTTTTCATAACCGCCGCGCTGCACTGCCTGTATCGCGCATTTAACGGATGCAAATATGAGGTACACCATGAGAGCACTAAATGTGCATGCAGAGGACATATACTTCCACTGAGATCTTGATGGTGTTTAGAGCAGAGTAAGATACGGTGCACTTCATTCAATTATTGGAACTTACGCCCGTGGCTTGTTGCCCATAGAAAATAGAAAACAGGCGATAATAATGGACGCCATAATATACTGCACCATGTTACGGTATAGTCAGTTATGGGGGATATATGTAGCTTTTACGACCAACCTGGACAATGGAGTTGAAGTATTTTATCCCTGTCATACCGAATATCGGATCCTCTAAAGAGGAAGTTAACACTACCTGCAGTAAAACATTAGGGAAATCAAGATAGGATAATTCAAGTGCTTACAAAAAATAGATAGAAGTTGCCCTGTATGATGTTGTGCATAAAAAACAATCCATTTCAGCTCGCTCCTCTCATTTATGGACACTCACGATGCTAAACCACGAAAATATAAGAGTAATAATATTATAGACTGTCTCCATCATTAGCACGACTTTTCTGGTCAAAGTATGCCCGGAACGCATGATCTGCCCGACGTGTGCTATTGCATACGTCGCAGCAAAAAAGGATCCGTTTAGCCACCGCCGCCGCTGGCTAATAAATTCAGGGAGTGCCTCAGGAACGTCCGTTTCCCCAATGGCGCCCTTGACATATCTCAAAACCCTAGCTCATGCATGAATAAGCTCAGAAAAAAAGAAAAGGATGCTGGGGGGACTTGCCAGTTGCAGTTCGACTTCGCAACAAGCTCGAAGCATAGAATGCGCTGGGTATCGGGTCAAGGATCTGTCAATGAATTCAAAGAATGTGGAACAAACATCTTCTGCAAGGTCTAGACAGCTGTCAAGCTATTGACTATAACACAGGAAAGGTCACATACACATATTGGATGTAAAGATATCCGTATCGCGTCCGTGTAAGACTTCACCCTTGAAATACGATGCTAAGGGACCTACTCCCTTCTCGTCGTTTTGTAACGCGATATAGCTTATCGAACAAACAGGCAGATATTAGACCAAGTAAGGGAGGGTAATAGATCATTAACCGGTAAGCTGAGAAGGCTCCAGGCTTGCGCCGCATCAGGAAGAAATGCAAAGGCAGGAATTGACTGGACTCACCAAGACACTAATGTATCCAAACATCGATTCCGTCGGTTTGTCGAGTATACTGCTAACCTTGTACTCAAAATTCTGGGCGGCGACTAAGCAATGACTTGTTCATCTCCTTTGCTAGACACAGAAATGTACGTACCTAAGGGATTCAGAAGCAATGACCAAAATTTACCTTTGAACGTCGAAATTTCACCACACGCGCCGCCGACGTTTGAGTTCATGTCAAACGCTTTCCATAGACGGTAGATGCTATTGTTTCCAGGGCGGGTTCCAACATCCAGAAGGGCGCATACATTTGGCTAACGCAAGAGTGATTAGTGAGGTAAAATACTTGACAAGAGTTCATTCGGACCTGTAACATAGGTGCAAATGCGTTAAAAAACCACCGATGGCTATTGATCTTCTTTTGGTTTTTCTCCTTCATGCAGAAGATGATTTGTGTTGGTACAATGCCTTTGTCTGGGTATTTGAAGTGTAGGCTAGGATCAATAGCGAATGATGCAGTGTACTCGAAGAGGTGGGCTGTGACTTCCTTGTTGTTTACCATGTTCTTCATATGGTCACCAGGTTGGTAGACACCAAGAAGGGTTAGGCAATCAAGCACACGAGGATGTACTTTTTTACGCCCATCCGCGACAATACAGACCACAACCTATGATAGGGCATAAAAAATAGGTTTATGACCTTGTGGAAGGGGCACACCTTTTGCCAAGCATTAGGCCCCCAGGTTTGTGAGTTCTTGCGGGTGCATAAATGAGCGATATTACGCATGACGCCGTATAAGGTCCTACAAAACAGGACTTCATCTTCCTATAATATCGTTAATTCCTTTGTGACCAGCGACTGTACACCAGGGCGCACATTATACATTGTGATCACGATAAAAAGTTCTGTTCTCCTCCCAATCTCATTCTGCCTGAGAAAGAACCCCTTTTTCTCAAAATCATCCGGGTCGCATGTCACCGCGGTATATCGCGTTCTTGTAGTTTCTGGTTCCCCTCGACGCGGAAGTATCAGCTTGGGAGGGACAGGTAAATCGATGACCAGGTTTCCGTTTGTCAATTGCACACGTCGTCGCGTCTTTCGCCTCCGCAGAACGCGACCGGATGGTGCAGGACCAAAATGCTGTGTTTCAAGTGGTGTTTCCGGTAGGGCTTCCAACGTTGAGGTGGGGGTCTCGGGGTCGGGGTCGTATACAATATTATTTACTAGCCCTAGAGGCATACGACTCGTCAATCCTTTCTCAGGATCGTGTTGGTAGCCAATATGATGGAAGCTTTCATCGCCTACAACATAGTAGTCTTCATCGTCCACAGCCGGTGTGGGTGAACGGGAACGAGGAGGACGTCTTTGC
>JABCKM010000042.1:0-27330 GCA_018221805.1 Rugosomyces carneus
CAGATTGCCGGTGCTGTTGCATTGGAACGGGCAACCCACTTGACGGCTCAAATGAAGGCAATGGGCCTTTCCGATTGGGCAAGAACAATGTAAGTGCATATCACAATCAGCGCTCAGCGTTGTGTTCGAAGTCCCAAAAATAGATCTTGGCACCTCAGTCTTTCCCTGGCGTATCTCCCAGGGTGGATTGCGATTTCACTTGTTTGGGCCTATCTAATCTTTGCGCAGACCAATGCTGGCATTATATTTGTCGTGCACCTACTCTTGGGACTTGGACTCGCCAGCTGGTCGCTGTTTGTAGCAGTACCTTTTGGGAAAAGCCCTCATCTAGCATCGATAGTCTCATCTGTTGCTGCTGTCATATTTGCTGTAATTGCGAGCACTGCACCGATCAAAAAGATGACGACAGGCCCTGCTGCTGTTCTTTCGGTTATCTTGCCGCCCATGAATTACGCATTTTCTATGCGCTCTATCTGTGCCTACGAACTTGCGGAGGTTGAGACCAATGTTATTAACCCAGCACCAAAAGACCAAATGATACTTCTACCGTTCATCGTCATCGGAATAGTGCGTACTGTGCTCGACTCGCCTCCCAGCACTAATCAACCTATAGGTCAATATTTTTCTCTGGCCTTGTCTCGCGATAGTTCTTGAGCGATGGCTGTATGACGGCGAAGGCATTTCATCGTTGTTCAAGAAGCGTGAAACGCTCAATCATCAATCTATACCAGAAGGCATCGCTATCTCGATTCAGAACCTCAGAAAAAACTATCGCTCTTTTCGCTTTCGCCGTATGAAAACAGAAACCGTAGAAGCTATCGTTGATTTGAGTATGGATATCCCCAAGGGAGGCGTATTCACCCTGTTGGGACCCAACGGGTATGTGTTACCACACCTTCCTCGATTAAGTCCGCCTGACATCTTAATCCCGTAGGGCTGGAAAATCAACGACGCTGGAGATTCTAGGAGGGTTAATTGGTCCAACCAGTGGGTCTATCATATTCGAGGGAGGAATGGATAAACCCCCTCATGGAACGCTTGGCATTGTTCCCCAAAAGAACGTGCTATTCCCAGAGTTGACCTGTATGCAAGCGCTTCGATTGTGGAGAGAAATCAAGCGCTCTCCAACTTCTCGGCCAGACGAAGATCTTCAACAGTTATTGCACGATTGTGATCTAGTGGGCAAGACACACTCTGAAGCAAGCACGTTATCTGGAGGCCAAAAAAGAAAGCTACAACTTGCGATCGGTCTCGTCGGTGGCTCTACAAGTTAGTTGATTCCTCTTGGGTATCTGAAACTTCTAAGCTTGCTGCCAGTTGTCCTCGTCGATGAATGTACGTCAGGTGTCGACCCTATAAGCCGGCGAGCCCTTTGGAAAACGCTCACTTCTCAACACGAGGAACGTACTATCGTTCTAACGACGCATGTCCGTCTTTATATCAATTCTATGTATGAGGCACTTATGTTTCTCTTTTAGTTCCTAGATGAAGCAGACCTTTTGTCTGACGGAATTGCTGTCATGAGTGGCCATGGAAAGTTGGTTGCCAAAGGATCCCCCGTGTCTCTGAAATCCAGTTTGGGCGAAGGGTACACTGTTCAGGTTGGCTTTCGACTAGGAGCGGCAGGATCTGGTGCTGGTATTCTTATGGAGCACGTTCGCCGCGTGGCTCCCGATGCATATCTAACTGTAGTGCCACCATCCAGAATGCTTTATCACCTGAAAACAGGCAACTCGCTCACAGTGGAGAATGTTCTTCATACCATCAGCTCGAAGCAAGCCTCCCTAGGTATAGAATCGTATGATGTATTGGGCACATCTATGGAGGACATATTCCTCGAATTATTGGAGGAAGAAAAGCTCCTCGAGGGAGAGTCTAAACAGCGCGACGACTTCCAAGTAACATCTGTTACTACTCCTTTGGAACTAGCCAATGGTCGCCAACGCTCGCCTTGGGCTCAAGCGCTGACCATATTCCACAAACGCGTCATGATACTCAAAAGGAGTTGGATAGCTCCCCTTCTAGCACTCCTCATTGTCATCCTTCTATCCTATTTCCCATTAAAGTACTTGCGTGGTGGTACACCGGGCTGTTTGAAGGTCGAGGAGTTTATTCCTCCCCCGTTTCCTTTATATTTGCCGACATCCCCGAGTCTTGAATTCATACCACCCATCCTTCTTGCACCTCCAAATGTTACATCTATTCTGAACATGAACACTACACGACCATCTGCTAGTTTTCCGACTATCTCCTCATTACCCTCACCATCCTCAACTGCCAGTAGCCGGTCAATATCTACACTGGCAGCCAGCACTTCTGGGGATAGCAGTGCCTCTGCTTTGCGCAGAGCTGCAGCCATACAGCGTAACCTTCTTGGGGCTCGACAATTTAGCGACGACAGTCTAACCGCAAATGTCACGCGGGATCTACCAGACCGTGCTAGCTTTGTACAAGAGGTGGAAGCAAATTTTGCACGACTCAGTTCTGGCGGCATCTCCCTAGACTTGAATACTCGAGAGGCGCTTATAGCGTTCATGGCGATCTCGAATTACCAACCCATGCAGCTTCTGAATCTTGCCATGAACGTATTCTACAATCACGCACTCAATACAAGTTCGAACCCCAATATTATCAACTCTTATCATTCCAATCTGCCAGATATCGATAAAGATGATCTGTTCTCCCTTCAATGGGTGGCCGTATTTATCGTTGCAATGGTAAGTGTACCTAATCGACTGTATCTAATCGGGAATGCTAATGACTTCGAACAAGATATTGTTTCCAGCATTCTCGGCACTTTATGTCGCAAAGGAGAGGCAGTCATCTGTCCAAGCTATGCAAGCATCTAATGGCCTCTCGGACCCAGTTGGGTTATATATTGGCCATCTCTTATTTGATCTAGTTTCTATCTTGATAGCCTGCAGCATTATAATCGGGCTTTTCAGTCAAGCCGCAGGCGATTTTTTCGGCCTTGGCCTCCTTGTGTGTTTTATTTTCTCAAGCTATGTAGTTGACTGATAGCGGTTCAGTGGTTTGTCATGGTGCTATACTGCATTGCGGCGTCATTACTATCGTACTGCTTTGCTATTCTCATGCCCTCGCCTATCGCTGCTTTTGCCATGGTAATTCTTTATCAAGCTATACTTTTTGTGGTACGGAAATTGTCACTGTGACAGTATTTTTATCTGATTACTTGACAGATAACGCTCCTGCCCTACATCTTGACGAAAACCTTTGCCATCGCAGAGCGTGCGCCAAGCATCATAAATGCATGTCACTTCACCATTTCTCTGTTTGCGCCAGTTGGGAGTCTCGTGAGTCTTGGATTCTCTAATGTATCGTGTTGAATCTGTTGGTGACCAACGGAAATCAGACTAGAGCTGCGTTTGTCTCTATCAATCTTTTCAAACTCAACTGTGTGGGCGAAACCATTGTTGGCGGATCGGCTTTGGGCACAATCACCCGTTATGGTGGCCCCATATTATATCTGATATTTCAATCCATCATTTTCCTGTACATCCTGGTATGGGCTGACTCCGGAGCGCTTGAACCTTGGAAACGTCTCTTCAGCAAGAGGTCGTCTATAAGCGTAAACGTCGGAAAGACCCATATAGATGTCAAGGCGGAAGCTAGAGAGGCTTCTCAATCGCATGATGTTCTTCGTGTTTTGGGCATATCAAAATCGTACAAGAGGAGCAAAGCCATTGACGACGTCAGCTTCAGCGTTCCTCAGAATACAATGTTTGCTATGCTTGGACCAAACGGGGCTGGGAAAACGACCACCCTAGATATCATCCGTAAGTCGATCGATAGGATATCAATACTGTCGGAGGGTTTTCTGTGGATTCTCATTTTCTTTTTAGGTGGTTCGGTAACTGCGGAATCGGGCGATGTTGTGGTAAACGGTTATTCTATGATGCGCCACAGGAGTATGGCACGATTGTCGTTGGGCGTCTGCCCACAGTTTAGTACAACAGATGCGCAGCTCACTACGAGGGAACATCTCATGATCTATGGACGGTTAAAAGGACTCCGGCGTGGCAAAGAGCTGGATAAGAGCATAGAAATCATCCTCAAGGCTACTGGTCTGGATGTCTTTGCTGATCGACTTGCTAACCGACTTTCGGGTGGAAATCAACGCAAACTCTCCCTTGCAATCGCGCTTATAGGTGCGTGTTTGCTTTGCGAGATAATAGCTACATCGGAAACGAATGTATTCAAACTACAGGCAACCCGCCCGTGATTCTGATCGACGAATTTTCCACTGGGATTGACGCTTCGGTGAAACGAGATCTGTGGAAACTACTCAAGGCAGTGGCCCCTGGAAAGGCGTTCGTGATAACTACTCGTAAGTCGTGTTGATATCTGGATGCTTGGATGCTTGTAGTGAGGCAATTTTAGATTCAATGGAAGAAGCGTCCGCGCTCGCCACTAAAGTCGGCATATTGTCGACACGGATGCTTGGTAAAGTCTTTTGGTCCGGAATTGTGATCTAATGCAGCTGAAACCACGCGTAGCGGTTGGATCTCCAAGTGAACTTTCAGGCCGCTACTCGACATATACAGTCCATTTCTCGTGCCGTACACGGGCAGACAAAGTCAAAGCTCAAGCACTCATGGCGAAAATACCAGGATCCACCCTGGCGCACGACCTTGCTACGCGTTTCGAGGTTCCCATCGTTCGAACTCGAACTGCTAGCTCTGAAGAAAAGAGTGATGGGAATCACAAGCATGGTAACGAAAGAGAGGAGGTGCTTTCGCTGGCTGACTTGTTCCACCTCTTGGCTGAACAAACGGACTTTGCGGAATTCGCAGTGGAAAAGTCAGGATTGGAGGCGGCATTTATAAAAATCATCAGAGAAAACGATGCGATTGTTGCGCAAACGGAGGCGAAGGAGATGAATGCTGGGAAGAGAACCGGAAAGAAGATTATTGCATGATTGTCTTCACCCTTGTCGTACGTTGTGATGGCTTGCGTTACCCTGTGTTTTCGCGGTCATTTTGTTTATTTACATGGTTGTATCAGCATGAAAATTGATTGCGTTCCCAGTAACACTCGGGGTGATCTAATCCTCTTGTTGTCCTGCAGCTATGGACGAATAGATAACACTGGCGCCCCGTTGGCTTTGGTGCTATGTTATCGTTGGCATCAGCCCATCTCCCGTTGTCCCAACTGACAATACAAGCAGCTCAAATGTTCGCGTGCTGCCAGATGACAAAGACGTTGACAAAGACAAGGTACCTTACATAAAGTGTTCTCTCCACAGCTTGAGCATCAACCACGACATCCATCGTCCATGATATTCCGATATGTTTTTCTTGACATTTTTACGGCAAACTGGGAACCGGGTCGGATGACTCACGAAGAATATTCGATACATACAACTATGTTAAAGACACGGGGACTAGAAGAAAGTAGAAGTTGGAATCATCAAGAGGTGTGTAGAGTAGTTGTGTAAGCTGACAAGGTGCAGGCGTAGGTGCGACATAAATCTAACAAGAGACAACCGCGAACCCGTTCCGACACACCTCCGCCAAATGGGCGTCTGAAGAAAGGAACCCTGCTAGGGAAGGGGGAAAAAGGCGATGCCAGATTCTTGCGTGTTGACTCGAACTACTCGTTCTTCTGTTCCTGGGTGGCTTCTGCTGAATCTGTTTTCAGCTCACTTACAACGGCCTCAAGGCCTTCTGAGGCATTCTCCAATTGCGCACCGTTGTTTTGCTGCTGCAGCAGCCCATTGGTGGCATTTCCATTACTCTGCTGCTGTTGAAGGGGGTCTGGTTGCGGTGGAGCAACTGCGTTGGGAGGTAACAGTTGTGCTTGAGTGAGAGCTGCACGAAGAGCAGCATTCTCTACACGTAGTTGATCGACGAGGGCACGACACTCTTCCCAGCGCCTATTTGCCTCGTCGGCGGACGCCAGAGCGGCATCAAGTAGCTGTGAACGTGATTCAAGAGCTTTCACATGCCTAGAAGAAGAGCAGGGGGCAGGGGGAGCGGGTATCAATTATGCAGGTCTGTTAAGAAGATCTGGGGTACGCAACTGATCTCGCCGCTCGCGGAAGGCTCGTTGGGCCTTTCTGTTTTGTTCTGCTCGTTTGCTGGAACTTAGGGCGCGACCGGCTGCACTTCCGCCCCCTGGAGGGGATTGCCCGGGCTGTGGTTGCTGAGATGGGTCGCCTTGATGTTGGGGCTGCGGAGGGATCCCCCCAGGGGTGAAATCTGCATGATAATAGCCTGGGGGGAGCGGTGGACCACCTGTCATTGGATGAGCCATCATTGGGGGTAAGACATGATGTAAAGGTGGTTGGGGAGGGGGTGGCTGTTGTTGTTGTTGTTGTTGTTGTGATTGTTGTTGCTGCTGCTGAGAGTCTGTTGGCGTTGTGGTTGAATCTGCAGGAGACTTTCTTTTCCTGCTCGTGCGTGTCGTTGGATTTATTGGCTGAGGGTCGTCGCGCAGACGCATCGTCTGGATTGCATTTGACGAGTCAGCTGGAGGATACTGCAGCATACCCGCGTATTAGTAAGGAGCTGAGTAAGATGGTCACTCTTTGTCACATTCATTGTCACTGTTTTGTAACATGTCAAATTACGTAATTATAATTAAATACCTTAGCGTGCGACTTCTCGACGACTCCATCCTCGAGGCTTTTCAAAGCCTCATTTCCTCTTGTGCTCTTCCTTTTCCCTTCATTTTTAAATGCCCTCTTCATCGTCAAAAGACGCTGCGAAACGTTCTCTGCGACAGCGCCTCTTCTCAACTAGGTCCAGCAAAGCATCATCACCGCCAAAGGAAAAACAAAAATCGTCCCAACCAGCACAAGGGACAGCTTCAGACGTGAATCACCCAGTTGAAGCCTCTGCAAGCACCAGCAGTCAGTACATCAAAAATAGCGTACAGCATCATGATCTTGCTCATAAAATTCTATCTTTGGCAGCTACTCTGACAGTTGATTCACCAGCTCCTCCTACCGACAAAGCGCAGGCGCCCGTGGGCTCCGACGAACCAGCCTCTTTACCCTCAACTGCTATGCCTGCAACAACTTCTCCAAAAGTGCAACAACCTGACGGATCCGACAAGGAACGGGCATCTGTCAATGCAACCTTAACAGCCAACACCCGACGTGTCCCATTTTATCGTCGTATATCCTCCAACAAGTTCTCTGCCTCTGACAGCGCTCTCTCCGATCCCTCATTAAACAAACTTGGTCGTACCACACCACGGAGATCTTCTTCCTCTCGGTCCAGACGCTCCCTCTTTTCCCGCGTTGTCCATCACGTCGTTCCATGCGTAAACCCTGACCCCGAACATTTCACTAGCAACAGCCAACTCAAAGTTGAAAACGACCCCACTCCTCCAGAAGCTCAACCTTCTGAGAACGGTGACACGACCAAAAACGAGATGAGCACCGAAAACGAAATGCAGCAAGTTACACAGGACGATCCCAAGGCACCTGCTCCCTCTTCACTTCTCGACCTTGAGCTCCTTCCTTTGACTATCCCATCTGTTCCAGGTCATCCCCCGCCATCCCCTACAGACTCTGAAATCATAGTGACTCCGCCACCAAGTACACATCTACTGCCTGAGGAGGAAACAGATGGCGTGACGTCGGGTGCCGTCCAACCTCCTGGGTCCACAGGGTCACCAATCGAGATTTTGCGGACACACACACAAGACTCTGCTGATGAATCAGATGGGACATCTTACACTGATGATGATAACGAGGAGAGACAAATGGCGCTAGAACAGGAGGAGGAAGAGGCTTTGATCAAAAAGGGAGGCTCGGGGATACCCATTGGTCCTGTGCGTGCTTTAATATCTTTCCTCTTGGTATCTCGCTAATTACTCGTCCAGGATGGCTTGCCTAAGCCGCTATTACCCCCCATTTTGCCCAAACACGCTGGTCGCAAGTGTCTTGTCCTTGATCTCGATGAAACTCTTGTTCATAGTAGTTTCAAAGTACGTCGTACTTAACTAACTACACGTTATCCTAATATCGTGTAATAGGCCGTCCAGCAGGCAGACTTTGTTGTTCCTGTGGAGATCGAATACCACTGGCATCATTTTCACGTATTGAAACGACCTGGTGTCGACGACTTTTTGAAAAAAATGGGTGAAGTGTATGAAGTTGTCATCTTTACTGCCAGCCTGAGCAAGGTGCGTGCTAGAGTATATCTATCCCTTTCTCAACTGACACAGGACTTCATTGGTAGTATGCGGATCCCGTTCTGGATAGCCTCGATGTCCATCGTGTTGTTGCCCACAGATTGTTCAGAGAAAGCTGTTTCAACCACAAAGGCAACTATGTAAAAGATCTCTCGCAGCTTGGTCGTCCAATAGGAGACACGATCATCCTCGACAACTCCCCCGCTTCCTATATTTTCCACCCAAATAACGCAGTACCCGTCTCTTCGTGGTTCAACGATCCTCACGACGCGGAGCTTACAGATCTTATACCTTTTCTAACGGATTTAACCTCAGTGCCAGATGTCAGGGGAATACTTGATGGTGCACGATAAGTCGCCTATCTCTACGACGGAGAAGATTTGAATCAGGATCAGCTCCTGTGATTCCTGCTCCATGCGCGCGCGCTCGGCTGAGCTGCAAGGTCGATGCAAGAAGTACACTTCACTCCACATTAAATTAAAGCGTCAACCCAGTGGTGCATTTCTTCGCCCCCCGTAATATACCCTTCCTTCCCTCCGCGCAAGTTTAAGTGTAATCGCGACCACACTCCTTGACTTATTTTTCTTCATCTCTCAGACAATCTGCTCACTCGTTAATTTTCTCTTATATACTCCATAGTCATACATCTATCGGCTGCGTATTTATTTGCATCACGTACCGAACCTCTCGATATATTGTTACACATACTTTTCGCACAATTTGTATACTATATGGATAGGTTGGTTCTGGAGGTTCTACTAGACCATGAAACAGATGTATTTGCAACCTGGGTTTATTCACTCAAGTACCAAGGAAATGCTGGTAGAGGCAAACAAAAAATCAAATTGTAATCAATCAACAGCTCTGCTATGACCATGACGACCAACGAGAAGCCTATACCACCTGTTCCACCAAGAACGACCTCAAAACACAATAATTGTGAGCTCAGCTGTCCTCAAATCTAGCCTCAATTACTTGTACTTATTATCAGCAGCAAAAGCGACACCCGTCGCAGTCAAGTACTACTTGATTGCATTCAACATCGTATCATGTATGGGATGGACGTACCTCCTTGCGCTGACCTTGATCCATCTCTTCAACCTAGACGGAAGCACGCCGAACACATCCACTTTGCACACCAAAAAAACTGCCTCTTCTATCCTCTCGCGATTTTTCTCCGCGTATCTACCTACCGCAGTTGGCGGCAGCGCATCCATCGAGTCTCGTTTGCCATCCTTATTGCGACCCATATATCGTCGTTCAATGTCCACATATGACCGTGTAGGCACCCCTACGGCGTTTGTACAAAGCCTTGCCATTCTGGAGGTTGTACATGTTTTACTTGGGTGGGTCAGAAGTCCGTTGGGAACGACTGCTGCACAGGTTGCGAGTAGGCTGTTTCTTGTGTGGGGGATCGTTGAGCAGTTTAGCGGGGTTAGTTGGTGTCCAGCTTGTAGTCTACAACTTTTTCCTAACCTGTTTGTAGGTCCGTTCAAACCCTTTCTACACTTCGATGATCATTTCGTGGTCACTTGCTGAGATTGTCCGCTACTCTTACTATGCATGCAATCTTTCGAGTCTTGAGCCTTACGTCCTTCTGTACCTGCGTTATACAACTTTCTACCTCCTTTACCTGACAGGAGCAAGCTCAGAGGCTGCTCTCATCTACGCAACACTTCCAGGATCCTCCCCGCTTCCCAGCTGGAGTTCATGGATTCACGGAATGTGGAAGCCTGCGGATTATTTCCGTGGTGCTATGTTTGTGATTTGGTGGCCGTGTACGTCATTTCCTGTTTCTATGGACAATGGAACGTGAACTGAAAATGGCTTTCAGCTTTGTATGTCTTATATACGTATATGATCCGGCAACGGCGTAAGGTCCTGGGCAGGGGTGTTTCGCTGAGGTCGAAAGGAGCGAAGGCCAACTAAGTAGAGGGCCCGCAGTCAGACTGCGCGACTCTATTTAATATACTACATATCTCATAGGATATCTATAGTATTTTTAATAGTCCTTTTATGCAATGTTTTGTTTACTAGCTGTTACCCTATTAGGCAGTGCTGTACGCCGGGATCAATACCGGCATTACAGTCTTACCTTACACCAAGTACTCTATACTAATACATGGCCTCTGAACAGGCGCATCCGCCGCCTCCACCAGATGTCATTGCCATCGCATTCGTCGTAGAATCTTCTCTTACTGTGGCTAAGGAATGGCTCACAATTATCATGGACTACATCTCGCCAATGCTCAGACGCGCGAACGACTCCAACCCTGCAGCCAAGGTATGAACTCGCTCATCTTTGGTCTACAGGCAAAGCACTGAGCCCTGCCTCGTAGATACGCATGGGTTTTGTCACCTATGCAGCTGCCGATACTCTCCCTTCACCAATCCTCTGCAAACGTTTCTTTGTCGAGTACCAACCAGTTACGAAAGAAATGAAAGATTCGCCCGCGAACCTTGGTATTGGGTCGACAAATTCGGGTGGTACTCGTGGCATGGCTGCCTTGGAGGGGCTAGTGGCTGCCATCGAGGTTGGTTCTAGTTCTCAGATGTCATACGAATGATCTCTTGATTTCATTGTTGTCAAGCTTTTTGATACTCTACATTCCATCTACCCTCAGCTCCGCCCAAACACCAGCCACATCTTCCACATTGCAAGCGCTTCTCCAGATTCTTCCTTGCATCCCCAATGGAACGACTCACCTCTATTAGATCTCGTCACTTGGGAGGATATGCCTACTGAACTCAAAAAGGTATATCATCTGTTGCATAGCCTCCTGACAAGTTTTTCTGATCGACATCTATCTAGAGAAGCATCAGCTATAGTACTATTAATCTTCGCCATAATCTTAGTCGCTTCCCTGAACTTCACTCAGCCGTGCGCTCCATCTCCAAAACTTGTACTTAGTAATTCATTTTTTTTGTTACTAGATTGCCCCAGGTGCACCGAAAGAGCCTTGGTTCCCTGCAAAGCCTCTACACTCCGTACTTCTGGCTGGGTTCCCGATGACACCACAAAAGGGTATGCCGCCTTCCACTCCAGACGCATCTTAACTTCAATTCGTTTTGCAGCGGCCGCAAAGCGTTCGAATGATGTACACGGTACACCAGATTCAAAACGCCCGCGCTTAGAACCTCCTGCATCTGTTGATGCCTCTCCAAAAGCACAAACGCCAAACACGCCTTCCAACCAACCAAAACCTTCGCCTCTCCTTCCACCACAGATCAGAGCCCAACCCCTGGCTTCACCTGCTTCCCAAAGCATTGTCCAACAACCCGTTGTCCAACCTCCGGCACCTACGTCCGTTCAAGTACCGCCACAAGCACCACTGGGAGGGCATACATTCAATGGTACTAATCTGGCAAACGCTGTGAAGCAGTTAGAAGAGCAAATGAAGGGTTTGCATTTCTCCATGCAAGAAGCAAAAAAAACGGGTAACACCTCTATGGTTGAAACGCTTCAGCAAGAGTTCATGAAGAGGCGCGAAACACACACCAAATTGAAACATGCTTTACAGGCATACCAGAACAGTATTCAGCAACAAGCGGCCGCACAAGCAGCCCAAGCGATTCAGGCTCAGAACCAGGCTCAAAAGCAAACCTCCGGTCAGATTCAGGAGGTGCCGATGAGTATACCAGAGACAGCTCGCCCTTCCGGCCAATCCGATCTAACAAGAATAGACTCTCAGGCTGTCGCAACATTTGGACACACCCGTAGCGCGAGCGGGTCCAGTGCCATGCCGAATGCTACACCGCCAAACAGACCACCTCCCATCCCCAACGCCGCCCTGGTGGCACAAATGCAAAAAATGGTTGACCAACAGCAGCGGGTAGCGAGAGCTATACATCCACCACAGCAAAATCTTCCTGTCCCTCCGACTATGAACCTTGCTGCCATGAAGCCGCCGCTTCCTGGGCCACCTCAGCCACTACCTCAACAGCAACAAACCGGAGGACCGTCTACCGACCAACATGCACCGGGGAACGTTCCAAGCACTGTCTGGCGCGGTACTCTCTCATTTGGCGGGTCAGATGCAGTTGGAAATAAAAAGGAAACCGTTATTTGGGTGGTAGCAAACACTACCAACACAGCTGAATGGTGAGTTTACCTACTTGAGAGAACCGGGCACAACGCTAACTACTTGAAGCCGAGCCGATACCTGGCCCACTGCCATGACACTCATGCCAACTGCAGACCCCACGCCATCTCTACCAGATCTACAAACTTGGCTAAAGCGCCATCGGCCTGTACTCTGTACCTTCACCCCGCAGACACATAGCATCGCGGATCCTGTTAGTAACGAGACGCACTTTAAAAGCCTCATTTCACTTTTAATAACCAAAGGCATTGTAAGTTGTAGAAGCTCTTATTCGAGCCAAGGCACTCATACATCTGCATAACTATTTCAGTATGCTGCAACCGCTTGGACGTTACCATCTGGTGAGCAAGGAAAGAACATCCTTTTCTTCCCTGTCAATGCCACTAGTTTGGGAGCCGCTTGTTTTCCAATGACTGGAATCCCTGATATGCCTAGAGCGCCACAGTCGATAGCCAACGTCCTTCGGGTTGACATCAACAATCCGGAGATTCGTGCAAGGTTGAGTGCAATGTCACCAGAGCAACGAGAATCGTTCTTGAACCACCTGAAGTCGCATCGGGAACGAGCACTTCAGATGCAGCGACAAGCGGGAATGGCTCAGGGTGCTGGTATTACCAATAATAACAATAATATGGGAGTGAATAACAACTCTGGCGCCAACAACAACGGCAACAGCAACAGCTTCATGGCCATTAATGCATTGAACATGGCACAGCAGAACCAACAACAGGCACAGCATACTCCTCAAATATCACAGACAACGGGTGTTCTTCCCCCAGCCAATTACGGTAACGCAGGGATGATGAATACGATGAGTCTCGTTCAACAGCAGCAGGCTATGATGGCGGCGGCAGCAGCGGCGATGTCAAGGCCTATGGGGGGAGGAGGACCCGTCATGAATGCCGCTGCAGCTTTGCGAAATCCAGTCCCTCCAAACTTCAACCATGAAATGATGCAATCTTTCATTCAGCGAAATCCTGATGGCGGAGTAGGGATGGGACCACAGTAGTCGGCAGACCAGTCCGGAATTGCCCTAAAGTTTGAGTAATTTATATGCTTTGAAGATGTATGTACAGTATCACTGTATCTTTAGAACTGCTATCTTTCACTTGTTCTCTTGTAATTAGACACGTGGATGCAATCGATGGACCCAGCACCTTTTCTAGCGCATATCATCTCCCAGACAAAACAAAATATCGAATTCCTCATCGCTCACCAACAGATACCTCAGGATGACGGCCGGGATATCCTAGCAAGGCTTTCAAGATCTCCTCCAGAAACAGCACTAGCAACTCTTGCAAGGCAAACAGAGAATTTGAGCATTGCTCCAACTCAAAGTAATACAACCCCTTCGACGACCATTGGCAGCGGACAAGGTTCTACATCGACATACGACACTGTGGACGATGCTCCACGCCAACCATCTAACGTCTCAATACCTATTGCCTTGTTCCAAGCCAGAGCTGCCTGGGGATACAACGAAAATCAGGAGGTAAAGGACCATTCATATGTCCAAGCCCCACAGCAGCTCATCTTCTTCTAGAGCCCTGAAGATCTGACATTCCGTGCGGGAGACATCATCGATGTCTTGGCCGAGACCAACGCCGATTGGTGGTCTGGTCGGCACAGAGGAAGAACGGGTTTGTTCCCGTCCAACTATGTTGAAAGGTTACCCCCACAACAACAACAACAGCAGCAGCCTGCTGCCAGTGCTGCTACTGGCACTTTGCCATCGCCAGCTCAGACCCCCTATTCCGAAAAGGTACCAAGGTATTATGGAACGGCTACGGCTCCTGAGTATATATCCTCCTATACGCCATCAAGTGGTTATCAGGGCCCACCACCGCCAGGGCATGGGTACGTCCCTTATCATGTCCCCCCGCCGCCTGGAGGTCCCCCTGCTGTACAGACAGCCCCTGTCGGTAACGATACCGATGGGCCGAAACAGGACAAGTTTGGGGGCAAGTTTGGAAATACAGTAAGCAGTCTTTTTGCCTTGTGTCTCGCATGCTTATATTTTTCGAGCTTGCTCACTCCGCTGTTGGTGGTGTTGGGTTTGGTGCTGGTAAGTGTCCTGGAGTTTGGAGAGATACATGATGCTGAAACTGTTATGATCTAAGGATCTGCTATTGGAAGTGGACTTGTCAACTCGATTTTCTAGGTTTTGTTGTTCCCAAGTAGATTTGCGTTTTGTTTGGAATGTGACCATCTCATCTGTGCTCACTATGCCGTCGCGAGTACCATATCTGATAAACGTCGTCTAGATCTGTGGAGATCTTGCAAGCAAGGTACCACCGCAACAATGTACAAGTACATGTATCATAAGGACTCCTCAGATGAGATGAATGCAACAGTTTGGAATTATCACTGCTAGCAAGCAGTGTAGCAAGTGACAGTACTAAGGCATAGAATTCTTAATTAAGGTAACAGATACAAGGTGATAGAAGAGATGACGATAGAGATACAGAAGGCTAAAGGCTACAAGCACGAGATAGACAACTAGAGCGTTATGGGACATAGACTGGAGGCAGAGAGGTTGGTGATGATGGCTGTTTAAGCACGGGCGTAGAAACGGATAGGCCTGGTTTGTTTTGCGTAAAAGATGGCATTGTCCCTAGATCTACTGTGGGAAGTGGAGGTAAAGGATGAAAGTTGGAAAACGAGTCCGCAGAGGAATGATGATGGATGATACGATTGAATGTCGGTGATGCACTAGGAGATTGGCTTTGGGAACGGGGGGCATATTTTGTATAATGATAAGAGTGAGCATCGTTAGGCTTTGTATTTGGAGTACCGAATATAGTGGTGGTAGATCTTGCACCTGTTTGTTCAAAGTCCTTTGAGCTCTGTTGCGCTGCTCTATGCCTAAGGTAGATGTAGATGAAGGCTAGTGCAACGATGGCAAGCAATAGAGCCGCGACAATAGTACCCACTATAGCAGCATCGTTATTAAGAGTAGCGGGCATGATGGTGGTCAATGGTAGACAAGGATGGACAGTATGTGTGTTAGACAATGAAAAATAGGAGATTGTCACGTGGTCGCGTTGCGGGTCCCCGTCCTCGGCGTCCTCGTCGACTCGTCGACTCCCCGTTCAAGGAAGTGCTCAGTGAACTGCCACTGTCCATTGTGAGCTACTAGTACTTGTGCTGCGCCGGAATACTGGCAATGACTCGTTTTACTACTCTGCTCGTCGTTTGCTGTGTCCATATCGCCTGGTTGACAATGCTTATTACGTTCTTCTTGCTCGCGTCAGCCACTTAACCCTTTCCTTGGCTTGTACTTCGCTGTTTCTCTTTTGCCCTCCCCGATCTGCATGTCGTTTTTTTTATCACTCGCTGTAGCATCTTTCGCGCTCTCTTATGCCATAGCATCCCAAACATATTATATCAAGGATGCATACGTTGGCCATGATTTTCTAAGGGGCTGGGTTTGGGAGACTTTTGACGATCCCACTCACGGAAGAGTTAACTACGTCGATCAAGCAACTGCTCTCACTACAAACTTGTCTTACGGTAACCCATGCATACTTCTACCCTTCTTTTCTCTAAGATATTCGCCTCTATCTAGCTTCACACAGCAAGTTTATCATGCGCGCTGATTCCTGCAAAGTCGTTAAACCATCTGCCCGTGGCCGTGATAGCGTTCGCATCATTTCCAACAACGCATACAGCGAATCCATCACCGTCCTCGATCTCTCTCATATGCCGTTTGGCTGTGGTACATGGCCCGCTTTCTGGACTTTGAGTAAGGCGGGACCTTGGCCCACCGGGGGAGAAATAGACATAATAGAAGGCTAGTTCCTTTCTCTTCTCTCTCCACTACCTTTCTTTCTTTGCTCAACGCCACTGTTTAGGTGTACATCTGAATACACAAAATCTCGCATCTCTACATACCCGCCCAGGTTGCTCTATGCAAGAGCCACGAGGGCAACTTGGGTAAATCTTATCTTCATTCTCTCTGGGTAACAAAACCTCATGTTATCCATTTTAGAGAAACAGTCTCATCAAACTGTGACACCAACGTCAATTTCAACCAGGGTTGCGGTACAGCTTTCAAAAAGCCAAATTCTTACGGTGCCGGTTTCAACAGCGTCGGTGGTGGCTGGTACGTTATGGAACGCTCAAAGTTCACCGGCATCAGTGTTTGGTTTTGGCCCCGAAACGACGCTTCCGTACCTCGCGAGATAAGTCAAGGCTGTGACAAATTAAACACTACCAGCAGGGACTGGGGCTGTCCCGAGGCAAGATTCCCCATAGATAAATGCGACCACCAAACTTTCTTTGACCCACATCAAATGATTTTCGATACTACCTTTTGTGTAAGTTAATGTCCGTGCCCTGATGTGCTGTCTTGCTGACAACATCCTGACTTTCAGGGTGATTGGGCAGGCGCAACCTATGGTGCATCTGGCTGTAGCACGGACGCAAGTTGCAATGATTGTAAGCTTGTGGAATACAGTTTACATTTATATCACATTACTCAAACATTTATTTTCCCAGTCGTTGACAAGAATCCTGAGAAATTCTCGGAAGCATACTGGGAAGTCAATTCGCTTCGTGTTTATGTTCCAACATGAATGCTTTCCTTCTTTTTCTTTCTTTCTTATTACTATTTGATACCTCTGCACTCGTTTCACGTTATGTGGTATACCATTAGCCTCGAGATAATATAATCACCAGTGTTTTCCAGAGTCCTGGGAATACCAACTTATACGCGGGAATAAGGTACGCCCCGCATACACATGCTTCCATTCCAACTGTGTTAGTCGCGTCCACACGCGATGTCACTTCATACAGATGCGCGGCTATAAAACGGGTTACTGGCTGCGTTTTTTTCCCAACGCACACAGCCATGCGCCTACTGTTCTTCCTCCTTGCAATCGTGAGCTTTGCATCAAGCGCTCTTGGAGCAGTCATCCAGCCAGAGCTGCCGGTACAGGAACAGAAACGCGATGACAATTTCCCTGCCCGTGTTCCTTATGTTTTTCCCCCTCCTGGAACAGACCCTGTGAGTGGTTGCATTGCTTCTGTTATCCACCTTTAGTTCTCATCCCCTTGCCGTGTTTTCTAGATAGCGGATGCAATCAGAGCTAGACGAGCAAATGGCACCTTACTGGCTTTAGACGGGGCTCTGTGAGTAGTCGCGACCGTTGGACCTTGTTAACCCCGTCTCTCCCCCCGCTGATTATTTGTTTCAAAGACTCAATGCACCCCTTGTTGCATCTACATGGAATAGCCTGTTCGGCGTGATTAGAGCCAACACGACGATATCCGGAGCCATGAGAGAGCTGGTCGTGAGTCGTTCGCGGTCTAGTTGTCGGGACCTATTGTTTATTTTTTAAAGATCATGCGAATTGCGACGTTGAACGAGGCGGCGTACGAATGGCAAGTTCACTGCATATCTTCTCTCTAGTCTGGGTCACATCAAACTGATTATTGAAAGGCTCCAACACGAACCCGTAGCCCGCGCAGAGGGCCTGACAACTGAACAGCTCCGTGCCATCCGTCTCGCTCCTCCCTTGAAGCAAAGCCAACAAACTTCCCAGACTCTAGGTCCCTCTTTGTCTGCTGCGATGTTGTTTACGGACTGGAGCACGAATAAGGCAAAGGTCCCTGACCGTGTTTTCAACCAGATGCGAGAGTTTTTGAACAATCAGCAGCTTGTGGAATTGGTGGCAACAGTTGGAGGGTATAATTTTGTCAGTAGGTTCCTGTTGGCCTTGGACGTGGATGGAAAGAACAACGTCAAGGTCCCTGTACCAAATTGATTGCTTTGAATTGTATTCAGACTGGATGTACATATCATTTGTGAATAAAACTAACTGTCAAGTCCTACAATAGCCATTGCGAATTCTACAGTACATACAACAGGGCGAAAAAAAATAGAGATAGAGATAGCAGTGTCGATTGGAAAGACCATACAAGAAGAATAGAATAAGATATCCAGCCGATAAATATAAGAAAAAAAAATACAAGAAACCTATCCATCAACAATAGACCCGTTGACTGATCTCGCAACGGAGCTATGCCTAGAGGGTGCAAGAGACTGGAAGCGACTGGGAGCAACCGAGCCGTGACGTTGCTGTTCCCAAAGCTTGTCTTTTGCACTAATTTCTATATTCTCCAAAGGTGCGGGTTGTGAGAGCTTGACGCAATCCCTCGTCCCGAGAACAAGCAGCTCAAAAAAGAATGACGCAGCGGCACGTCGAGAGGCCTATTTATTTGTTTCAGCGTGAACAGGTCATTGTGGGATGCTGGCATACCTTTTCGGAGAGCTTCTTAAAGCTGAGAATTTTCTCTTCGTCTTCTTGGCCTGCGACGGGCTGCAGCTCTTTCCTAATCATAGCCACAGCCTTGACAGTGTTTTTACTGTACCCCTTTCCGTCATGTTCAGCAGCAGCGGGAATGTCCACACTCGTTGATTGCGTTTGGGATTGAGATGGCCGCATGTCAAACATCGCAATCGGGCAAGAAGCGTCCGCGTAAGTCTCTTCGCCTTCTTCTATTATAGCACCATCTGGGGCTGGTGTCGACAGGCGGCTGAGCTCAGACAGCGGGACTGATTTCGATCGCCCTCCGCTGGTATCACCAATATTCAAGTCGAATTCCGGGACGTCAAGTTGAACGTCATCAAACGTTCTGGTTTGGTCAGCAAACTGAATGAGTTCATCAGGACCAACGCTGGCCCTTCCCATAATATCGCTTCCTATGCCTTGGCTTGGAGCTAGGCTGCCTGCGCGTCGCGCCTGCTCAACTTCGTCAACCTCATTGAGACGTTGCCGCTTGCTTGGACTCTTGTTGGGAGATGTCCCGCGACGCTTGTGTGTACTACCGATAGGACGCATGAATAGGTCAGCGAGCTCGGGGGCGAGGCCTGGTGGCGCAGCGCAGAAGAAAGTCCCATTAGGTGTGCTTTTAGTGGGGAGGAAGTGCGCTAGTGGATCTTCGCGTATAGCTAGCAGGCGCATGACCATCGATGAACGAGGAAGGAACTGTTGCTCAGTGATGATATCGCTAACATCTTTATTCACTGGGGCACCCAGCCCCCCAGCGCGGCCTCGTCCAAGTTTGGCGCCAGGACCCTCCGTTAATTCCGTCACGGAGTCTATGATCTGTTTCTTCTCTTTGAGTTTGCGCTTTGCTTTCGCGCCTTCTCCTGGTACTTCCATGTTGAGTGGCTCGTCAGGAGGAGGGGTGAGAGGCAGCTCAGTGAGGGGCGATGCTAAACAGGAAATTTAGTTCATTCAAATCAGGTAGGATAGATATTACTCACAAGCTCGAGAGGAAGCTCTTGTCTGGCCAGGCGTTTTTTCGGAAAGTTCAAATGGCGGAAGGTCTTCAAAGCCAACGCCCAAGTCACCCAAGTCCATACTGGTGAAATCAGGAACATCCAGGTTCATGTCATTACCGAAGGGGTGCTCAGAGAGTTCACGAGTCTTGCTCCGGTTGGACAGGACATCCATATCAACATCCATACCATTCCGACCAAGGAGATGAGAATGAATGGAGTCGCGGTGGCTGGCTACGTCACGTCCAACGCCGACACTTTCATCTACGCTCATACCGTCATCTTTATCTCCTTTCATGGGTGTAGCATCCCAGTCAAGTCCAAGGTCAACCTCGAAATCTTGCGAGCCTATACCATCCGAGGGGCCTACACCGAAAGGGTCATCAAGGTCAAAATCCTGAAAGTCATTCACGGTTCGAAGAGTGATATCCTCTATTTGTGCTTGATGATGCCCGTGTGGTTGCACCGGGCGATCTTCGAAGTCGACCTCCCTATATTAGACAGGATTTGTAAAGGGCGAACACACTCTTAGTTAACAGGCATACCAATTGACGTCTGGGAGCAAAAGGTCCAAATCGAGCCCGCCAGGTTGCAGTGTGATTGCATTTTTGTTCACGGCAAGTTGATCCTCTGTCATATCAACGACACCTGGTCGAAATGCCTGGAGAGCGGGTTAAAATATTGAGGCCAAAGGGATGAAATGCCTACCATTTTGATTTTAAGAAGTGCCTCGTTGCAATCATCCAGCAAATATTTCGCCTTGCGGCTGTATATACGAACGACGCCGAGCAGTAGTTGTCCGCTGAGACGAAGTGCCATGACTTCGATTTCTTGGTCAATAATCGCGTCTAGCAAAACAAGAAGAACTGTTATATGATGCTCTCTTTCAGAGATACTGTACAGGCGTACCAACGGATTGTTCAATGTCTGTCTGTAGTGTCTGTGTCTTGGATAGCTTGCGCTCCATATGAGCAGCGAGCCATACTTTTCCAAGAGGCCCCCGCCTTGAAAGGATCGTTTCCGAGTAAAACTATAGACGATAAGTTAAATAAATATGGGATTCCAATGAGTAAACTCACCATCTAGGAAAGGGGGTTTAATCCGACGCGACTGTGGCCGATACAAGGGAAAAATGAACAATGGTCTCGTCACGTGAGTTGATGAGTCGCGAAGAAATTTATCGCCGTTAATTGACATTTCCAATGCTGGCCTCCTCCTCTAAAGCGGCTTTGAAGCGTATTCGTCCACGAATATGCTGCGTAGCCTCCTCAGGAGCTCAGGCTGATACCTCTTCCTTGTTCAGTAAGCTCTCTACTGCACCACTTGACGCAGACCTAATTTATCCTTGACTGCAGCACATCGGAGACATAACTCAACTCAGACCGAAACTCCTGATGATGTTTCTGTACCTTCTCCCCACCTAGTAGCATCCCGGAAGAGACTTTCGCGCTTCAAAGTCGGCGAGAAAACGCAGCAGACCCAGACTATGACACATGGTGGTCTCAGGAAGAAATTATTGATTGCTTCGAACAGTGGAAACTACGTGAAATGCCTCGAAATCGCAACCGAACTCAAAAATACAGGTCACAAGCCCGATATTTCTACATATACTGCGCTCATGCATGCTGCCGAGCAGGGTGCTTGGTTCGACGCGTGGGCTATTTTGGGGGATATGCAAATGAATGGGATACAACCCGACGTGAATATATTCAATGCTCTTCTCAAGGTAACATTGAGTCATCGCCCTGGTCTGCATAAGATTTACCTCATACTCCCCATAGACACAGATGCAATCTGGATTGCGGCAGACTCAGGATATTCTTCGTAAGATGCGGGAGTTTGGAGTAGCCCCCAACGCAACCACCTACGACTCTGTCATTCGCCGATACATATCCGCCGGGTGTATGGAGCTTGCTCTCCAATACTATTGGGCCATGGAAGGCCAAAACCTCGTACCTGAGCTCAGGACGACCCAAATTTTGATTTCTTTTGTCGCACAATCGGGCTACCCAAGACTCGCCCTTGAACTTGGTACTTGGTACGAGAGAATATCAGTGCGCAGATTAGAACCGGAGATATGGATGGACTGTTTGATTTCATCGGCAAAAAGTCTATATGTGAGCTCCCCGTCATGCTGCCTGTCTAGAGGCTAACACTGCACAGGCACCCGGCGTGGTTTCATGTTGGCAGCAGGCCGTGCACGAATTGAGAATAAAACCGACTGAGGGTCTATGTTTAGCAGTCCTCGATACTGCTGCTCGAAATGGCCTCCCTGATCTAGCAACAGACGTCATTCGGGTGTTGAAAAACCTGGGCATAACGTGGCAGGAGTATCATTTCTCTCCCGTTGTTGAAGCCTTTTGCCACAAAGGGGATGTCAAGGAAGCGCTGCAGATGTTGGAAATCATGCGCAACGCAAAACTTAAGCCCCTGCCAGAAACTACTCTGGGACTGAGCGACGTGTTGAAGGATACCGATTCCCTTGATTCCGTGTGGAGCATTATTGACGAACTGCGGGTAGGAGGCGCGAGTATTGATGTCACAGTTATACAGGCCATTATCCGAGCCTCACTCAAGCTAGGAGATCTTCAGCGTGCGATTGGCGCATACAAGAGCTTACCGGAATATGGATTGACGGCGGATCTTCCTGTGTACAACTACCTCCTTCAGGGGTGCGTGCAGGCATCGCATCGCGAACTAGGAGATCGACTACTGGCAGATATGAAGGCGGCGTCAGTCGAACCTGACCAAGACACGTATGAAGCCTTCATTTCGTTGTGCCTCTCGCAAGAATACTATGAAGACGCGTTTTTCTATTTGGAAGAGGCCAAGGCTGCTGGCTTTTACATCCCCAAGTACATATACTTGATGCTTATTGAGAAGTGTATTGCTCACGACGACCAACGATATCGAGTTGCGTTGGATGAGATGAAGGAAGTGGGTCATGAGCTGCCACCAATCCAGGAGATGTTACGACGAGCGGCCAAGCGCAGACCAGGCAATGCTACTTCGCACCTTGCCACCATTGATGGCGCTGCGCAACAATTCATAGAATCGGGAGGAGTAGAGGGAGAATTAGAGCTTCCTAAAGAGTATTTCCGATGACGTAACTATTTGCATCTGTTTATATTTATATCGAAGGGGTTATTTAATAGCAAGTCGCGTTCTGTTCAACCGTGACGCTTGTCATGTCGCCGTCGCACTACCCGATGCAAAACGATGTAGAGCAACCCCTCTTGGGTCCAGATCCGGAGGACAACTTTCTTGTTGGCTCCCCCGAGCAGATGCACGTCCCCCAATCCACCTCTGACGTTCTCAGGCCTTCAACTAGCACACAGCATAGACCTGATCTTGGACCTCGCAGCATTTCTAGCCCTATGTTTACACCAAGGCGCTCGCATCAGCGTACACCAATGGGACGTAAATCTCCCGACAACACGTCTAATCCTCAGAAACTTCGAGAATGGACCGTGTTCAGTGAGATCATGGAAAATGCAGGACATACCCCCGCAGCTCGGAGGCGGACGAGTCATGCTCAACTACGGCTCGAACAGCATGAAAATACCGCGTCGGGATCGGTATTCACGTCAGCGCGCAAAAGTAACGGAGACCCTTTCCTAGATGTAGAAGGCTCCCCCTCTCGTTCGCCGCCAATCCAAAGACGAATGCGGCAACCCATTTCCGACGAATACAACTCTTCAGACTCAGATTCGGATGCAGGTGCAGACTCTGACCCACAACCTGACTCTGGTACACCCGCGGCGTGTGCCTCCCCATCATCCATTGGTGCTGGTTGGTACCCGTTGATGTCCATTTCCGATATTCCTATCCTATATCGCAATGTCCTCAAATGTGCTATAGCTTATTTTGTTGCTTCCTTATTCACCTTCAATCCATTTTTTGCCGGTCTTCTTAGTAGAATGACTTTCCATGGCTCTGGAGAGCGCGAACCTTTTCCGACCGGGCATTTAGTAGCGACTATGTAAGCAAAAATCCCTGTCAAAATGGTATTTCTGTCTCTGAATCCGCCGCTAATAGTGCTGTGTACTACAATCCTGCGAAAACTGTAGGGGGGATGATAGAAGCGGACATATTCTGTCTCGCGGGTCTCATCTACTCTGCATTTGTGTGCATTTCATCGATGAAAATGTTTTGGTGGCTCGAATTAAGTCCAGGCTGGGAGTGGCTCGGTGACGTCGTTGCTATCTTGTGGATTGGTATAAGTATGAGCGTTGTAGCATGGTTCAAAGTCTGGATGGTGCGAATTCAGCTTTACTCAATTTGGCTTGCCTGACCTCTTGACCCAGGCCAACCCGTCTTTCAATACTGGTGAGTTGTATTACCAGTCCAACTGTTCCCTTGCCTATAATCAAGGCTTCAGCGTGCAGTATGACTTCCATCATCATTTTTGTTGTGTACGTCCTGTGTATTATCCTGCTCTCTTCTCTAGTCAATGCTTTACTAGGGTCGTCAAAGAAGGTGGCATTCGCACCCTGCTTCAAGTCTCTGCTATCGTCGTTTTAGGATCTGTAATTTCTAATACAGTCTGCTACCTCGTTTGGCCACAATCTGCGATTATCAACTTGCAAAATAACATGACAACTACCCTCAAATCATTCTCGGTCGTCCTCAATATGCTAACTAACACTTTCTTACTTGAAGGTGGCGTGCATAAAAAGAAACACTTGCAAGAAATGCAGTATGCGGTCGAAAGCCACCAACGCAGCTTTACGAGCCTGAAAAAGAGTTTTGTGGAAGCACGTACAGAATGGCCACTACGTGGTAATCCCGTTAGTGCTCCCCCTGAAAGCATGGGAAGGCAGGCATACGAAGATGCGGTCGATAGCTTGAATAGGCTTGGACAACATTTGAACGGCCTTCGAAGTAGTACGCGCCTTCAACACGACCTAACAAAAGCGGGTATGGTTAGAGGACGATCCAAAAAAAAGGGGAAGAATAGTAGTGACCTTGCGGGACTTAATTTGGAAATATCGATTGATGAAGAAGAAGAGATCGCTATGTTGAAAACTGCCGGTGCCATGTTCGGTGACCTTGTAGACGACTTAGGACCTCCGCTTAAAGCTTTATCTGTGCGTATCCTTGCCCCCGTTAAAGTCCCTTAAGCTTACGTATTTGCAAGACTACATGTACGTCTTCACTCAATCGCCTTCAAGCGGCGTTCAAGGAGTCACAATCCCCTCTACTTGGCCAAGGCTCATTTGGAGAACGGGATTTCTCGGAACTCGTCGATAACATTGAGCGAGCGCTTGTCAGGTTTGAGAGTACGTCCAATCATGCTGTTCTGCGGCTGTACCGCAAAAGCGGCATCGCCACTGCTTCACGACCACCATCCATTGCGAGCAATCATGAACGAAATAGCCTCTACTCTGCGAGAGGTGAAGACGCGGAGAATGCTTTGCTTCTTGGGGCCGAGAACGAGCGGGTTTTCCTTGTGTATTTGTAAGGTCCATTGAAAGCGTTCGTGGCATGCCTCTTATTCCCTCTCGTGATAGCTTTATTTTTACCTTACAAGAACACGCTCGAGAGGTCGTTTCCTTGATCGACGCCATCAGACGCGTATACCACTACGAGCAAGACAAAGTCCAGCGTGGGCGGTGGTGGAAACGTCTGTATCACAGCATTCGGCGTTGCCTAGTCAAGCCGGGTCTATCTTCCTACCACCCGATACGCCCTACACGTGGTCTTAGGCGGACGCTCTGTATTATATATTTTCATTAACGCATACCCACTGAACTGACTACGGAATAGCCTCGTACGTCATCCCAGACATCCGTCATCCCGTCCCGTCCTTTCCGAAAGTCCGTCCACATGCCCCAAATACCATTCAAACACCTTCGCGCAAACAGCTCACCCGTATTGGGCGCATCAAACAGATGCTCTGGGCTATCGGCAAGCGCATGACTGAAAGGGACATAAAATATGCTTTCAAAGTCGGGATGGCGATAGCTTTTTTCGCTGCACCTGCGTTCTATGACACTACCCGTCCTGTTTTCGTTAAGTATTGGGGAGATTGGGCTCTAATCTCGGTGCGTATGGCGCACACCAATACATAAAAGCTACTAAACTACTTAAATTTAGTTTTTTGTGGTCATCTCACCCACTATTGGCGCCGTAAGCCAATATCCCTGTGCTGACATTTCAATCCGAATTGACGAGATATTTAAATGTTTGCAGACCAATCACTTAGGGTTTCAGCGCATAATAGGAACATTGTCAGCACATTCCATCCGGGTGTATAGTTGGTTCTGATCCATTCTTGTTTAATAGATTTGGAGCTGCCATTGCAACTGGGATATTCACCTTATATCCCGATTCCCCGGTTATACTTGCCATCTTTGGTTTTTTTTTCTCTTTGCCATGCTTCTATTATGCCGTGGCATATCCACAGTATCTTTCGGCTTCGCGCTTCGTACTTCTCACATATAATTTGAGCTGCTTATATTGGTGAATCCCTATTCGCCGCGTTTCCGGGCAACCCAAGTTCTAACAAGTATGAAATAGTTATAATCTCCGCCAGAAGGATCTTTCCGTGGTCGAAGTCGCCACGTATCGTGCCCTTGCAGTGACGGCTGGTGTCATCTGGGCCGCAATTATATCGAGGTTTTGGTGGCCAGCGGAGGCCCGACGGGAATTAGGAAGAGCTTTGAGCGAGTGAGTGACCACGGCTATGAAGAGCAAAAGTCTGACCGCACGATCAAGGTTCTGCTTGAATATTGGATGGCTTTATTCTCGCCTAGTGGCATCAAACTCGTTTGCTCCAGAATATTACACCCAAGACGATCACAATGGAGCTGTCGAAGGGTCATCACGCCACTCTGCTCCATCACAATCAACTAAGCTCAATAACTCCATTAAAGAATATATGGCAATGTAAGACCCTGAGTTGTTGCGTACAACATGCTCTGAAGACTTTGTTAATCAAGGGAGTTACACCTCCAAATCAAGTTGATTGAACTTCAAGGTCTTTTAGCCCAAACGCAGCATGAACCGCGGCTGAAGGGGCCATTCCCAATTCTATTATATCGCGGGGTTTTGACGAGCTTGCAGACGATTTTGGACAAGCTCCACAGTATGCGTTGCGTCACCACTCGGGAAGAATGGTAAGCCGAGTTTAAGGTTGTCAGTTTTTTGGTAATGTTGACGTATTGTGTTAGGTATACAGTATGCAAATTTTAATTCATGGAAAATCCAGCTGACTAGATGCATGTGTACTTGTTGCAGAGCGTTCGGCAAGACTTTATCATACCTGTGAACAGAGAACGTCGTGAAATGGTTGGGAACATCCTCCTCAGCCTTTCCACGCTTGCTTCTGCATTCAAGTTAAAGGCTCCGTTGCCGCCCTATTTGCCGCCTGTTGAGAAGGCACGGCAACGCTTGGTAAAGGCTGTGCAATTTAATCAATCATTGCCGAACTAAAAATATCAACCAAGGTGGATGCAATTCGTAAACTTGACGTAGTGAAGAACCGGGATGCAAAGGGATCTCGACAGCTCTTATTCTTTGCCTACGCCTTGGCTATGAAGGGAGTAACTGAAGAACTAGAAACGTTGGGGAGGACGATGCAGACAGCATTCGGCGTGATTGGCGAGACGCCGGAGGAATTCGAAGCACTTTTTATGTATCCTCAAGATAGTCAACACCAGATCAACGAAGTAGCGTGATTGGATGATACCATATTTGGTATGTAGTGGACTATACATAGTATGACGACTGTTTACGTCACCCTATATGCATGTATATATATATATACCC
>JABCKM010000043.1:8332-26707 GCA_018221805.1 Rugosomyces carneus
TTGCAAAGGGGCTTTAATTTTAAGCAACTCCTCCGCGAGTAGCGGATGTGGATCGGGGGACAGATGAGAATGCGCCGATCGCAAAGCATCCTCGAGATGACGGACGCGCGTCGCTAGCTCAGATATTTTCTCGTGTAATTCTTGGGTAGACGCAAGGACAAAACTGGTGGAAAAAATCAGTAATGATATCATATCTGTCGTCAGCTGTTGATCTATACCGATTCCCCTGACCAGTGGTGAGAGATCCCTATTACGAGCGTCAGTTGAAGCGTCACTAGGAATAAAAATGTTGTACATCGGGACAGATGGCACCACAACCACGTTTCACGCAAGATCCACAAGGGATACCCCGATCGCACCTTAGTTTAAGTCTAGGGCAATAGGTGGTTAGCCGAGACCCATACTGCCCTGGATAGAGAGTAGGGGAGGCGCGTACCTGCGGCACTCAGCGCAACTTAGCCGTGTAGCGCCTTTTCTTCGCTTTTTCACAGGATTAGGAGGGAAAGAGGAGTTTCCTGTGATTTTTTCAGACGTAGAGCCGGAGGACATTGCGGATGATGATGATGAGTGTAAGAGAAGAGAGCTGACTCCTGGTTCTGAAGCCTCTGAGAAAAAAGGGTAGAGACCCCGGAAAACCAGATCAATCAATTCTCGGAGATTCCCGTTTTCCCGATTAACCTCCATTCAGACAGTGGCGGTGCCGCGTTGGGAAAATGATTCCCACGGCCGTTGGCGATAGACCGTAGTACCTGCCTGCGCACTTGGTCATTGGAGACTGGAGAGAGCTTCTCCGGCGTAATGCGAGCATAATTAACGACAACGACAACCCTTGACGTGTTTTGGCAATGGCAGGTAGTTACGCTCTGGTCCTCCTGGGTATCATCAACGGATTGACGTTTGCAATTGAATTGACCTAGTAAACAGGTTTTTTGGGGCTTTCTCGAGCACCGCCCATGCCTTATTTTGACTGGTGACAAGCAAAATAACTCGCTAATAAGAGTAATTACCATCTACTCGACAACTATACATCGTAGCGCGGCTTGCTTGCTTGCGTTACCAAACACTAACGTTGCAAAGGATCTTTCTTCCATCGGTGTTTATTTCATACCGAGCCGAAACCGCTCCAACCGACCCACTCGTTCCCGCACAAAGTCGCTTTCCCTATTTGGGATATATTTTGCCATATCTGGATGAATAACAAGTGGTCTAGCGTATAATTAAATAAAGAAATCCTACGAAAACATAGATATATCCTGTTTGTATCACCTTGCCGGAGCATTATACTCGCAAAAACTACAACAAAAAACAATGTTAGATGCATAAATCATAATAAAAGGGTGTGGATCATGTGGTAGCAACGTGGTGTTGCGATGGTGGGTGTATCCGGATTTCTTTGCCTGGTTCAGGGCTATTTCCAGCACTAGAATCAGAAAGGCTGCTAACATCCCGCACTACCACGTGTGCATTGTACTCATTCTGTGGGCTAGCGGGCTCCAGAACAGATGAGGTGTCTGAGGCGCTATATGTTGATTCCCGAATGCTCTGTGTGGCATTGGCCTGTACGGTGGTAACGCGTGAAGATCCCATCGAGCTAATAGATGAGCTCCGAGAGCTGAAGAAACCGCCAAGTTTACGCGATAGCGGATTAGCTGACATTGGCAGCTGTGGAGATGGGAAAGAAGATGGAGGCACCATAGTCGCCGAATGAGGAATGCTAGGCGATCCTTTCGTTGTACTTTCGCCCCAAAGCTTACCAAATCCCCATGATGTTGCACCACTTATCTTCTTGCTCTCAAGCTCCCCGTCATCATGAGCCATCGCAGGAGGCGGTGGCAGTTTCAGAGATGCTATGCTCGACCCCTCGTTTTCTGATCCTCCAATATCACCTGCGCTGATAATTTCGCGGAGAGCTTTAGCAATAGTCTCAGAGGCCTCTCTGGCTTCATGAGACTCTTGTAATTCATGCTTCGTTTGCTCCAACTCATCCTTTACAGAATGCAACTCTTTGCGCAGTGCCTCCATTTCAACATTGATAAGATCATCTGCTGGTGGCGAGGGTGATGTTCGTCCATATAGCCCCGAGTGCCTTCGCGAGTTACCGGTGTTGGAGATGAGTCCGTCGGAAAACGAGTGCATCTGGGGACCAGGGGCTTTATCGAGAAAAGTAGCATTCGTGGGAGAGCCAGATAGTGAAGCAATACGTCTGTGGCCCTGACCTGGTCGGGCTGTCAAACTGCCCGTTAGGGGCGCAAACGATGCGCGCTTGGAAGATGGTGGACTGCCAAAAGATGGTATGCCTGCCCGAGTTACGTCGACTGGTGCCAAGCTCTGTCGTTTCTCGCTCTGGAGGCGCATCAGACCTCGCCTTGCGAGAAGGTTAGGGACAGCTACCGGCTAGAGTTTAAAGCAAGCACTAACCTGCTCTCTTCAACCTTTGCTCGCAGCAAAGCAATTGCTTCTTCGTCGTCTTTAATTTTCTTTCTGGCATCGCTCAATTCAATTTCCATCGTCGTAGCTTTATCGATCATATGCTGAAGAGCATCCTTTAGCTCTGCTTCATGAGAATGTGACAAGGTAATCATCTCCCGAAGTCCGTCGCGATCCTTGGTGACATCGATTATGGTTTGCTGTAGCTGCTTTACGATGTGAGCAAGGACGTGTGGATCTAGGGAGTCGCGAGTAGATGCTTTTGTTGCGTTATTTGACTTCGCGTGAGAGTCCAAGAATTGTGCTGGTGTAGGGGGGAAAGACTCCATATCTAGTTGTCGTTCGAGTTCGAGGCTGAGATCAATAGAGAAATGCTTTTTGACAGCTGAGTTGCCATCGGTCGATAGTGGTGCTTCAAATTCAATGGTCCGTACATTATTTTCGTCAAAAGATGGCATGATTGTCGTTAGAAGGGAAGGAGATGTAACATGTAACAACGAATAAGGAATGGACAACAGGACAAGTCGTCGGCCTGCACCGAATCACGTGCATCTCCGAGCAACGCAACGCCACTAGAGAGTCCTCACTCGGCTTGCCCCAAAATACCTTCGCGACAGATGCGCATTTGGACCACCCACGCGGCGTTCTAAACCCCGACATGCGCAGGCGATGTCATTTGATCAATCCACGCTGCGGCAGTGGTTGACTAAAATACTCCTCTGCCACCTCTGGCGGCCCCGGATTCGTAAACATGATTCTCGGGACGCCCTACCAATTCCCGCCTTTAGGGCAGCTAGCATGACCTTTTTTTTCTCAGATTATTGCGACTAACTCCATATATACATTCGCTCGGTATGCGCGCCGCTGCATAACACTTTAAGACTGCCTCGCTTAACCTTTACTGTCGCCTGTTTCACTGTTGGAGACTCACTGCTCCCGCTTTCTGTACAGCTGATACATCTGCGTCGTTCGCCTCTGAATTCTCGGTCCTACAGCATCCGTAGTCTCGATGGCTTAGCGCACCATACTATTCTTCAGATTGAATAACATAGCGCAGTCGATGATCTCTACCAGGTTCCAATGCTTTTAACTATCAATGGCAATTTGGCTCCCAGGTCATGGTTGAATTGCCACCTTGACTGATTCGAAGACCCCTCCTGATATTTATGAAGCCCGTAAATGGCAGACTTGTCTTGCACGAGTACTATTATACCGTCCAAATATAACCCATATCTAGATCAATTCCTGGTTAAAATATATAACGGGGTCTTGTGACTGCTCATTTCATCCTGGACAGGTATTACGATCCAGCCTCGTGTATGACTCTTCAATATCCACATTGCGAACAAGGTTGATTGGCAGCTCCATCATAGACATGGAATCGGATGCTCTAGAACGGATTCCGCTAGGAATCGTCAATATTAAGCTCAGTCTTCCTTCATACATTGCTTCGATGCTTGGCAATCCTCATTTCTTGAACCCCACCAGTCCTCATATAGTCTACAATGCTGTAGTGGAAAAAAACGGGTGCCAGCAACCACTGGCAAAAGTCAAGTGTCCATGCGGTGTTACCTACAATTGCCCCAGTGTCTGCGCTCGGAAACAGCTCGCAACTATGTATGTGCCTATCACTCGTGGGCGGGTTTTGCCAGTGATCCTTTCCACCCCGCTCGGTATTTCACTTTCGCCGTACACTTCATGTATATTATCTATTCGACGTTGTGTCAAAAACTTACCGCTATCGATGTGATAAAAGTCGACACTCGTGCGGGTACAACTCTACGGTACGTCATTTTGGATGTGATGAGTAGTTAATTAATAGCCCTTTCATTTCCTCTGATCCCTCACATCCATTACTCGTGATCGTGCACTCCTTCAGGCATCGTCCTGAGAACGCCACGTGTGTTAACTTGGTGCCAGCCGTCAGTGCTATCATCCCTTCAGAACAGACGTTATTCGATAGCTACCCAGCTGAGGTACCAGACTACGCATACGCCATCAGAATGTTCATACTCACATTCGCACGATGTAGCATCACTGCATCAAGGAAGCCTCGCCCCAGGGTCCACCAGTGTAGAAGATCTGCCATTTCTTGGAGTAATGCTCAGATACCAAAAAAAAGCGCCCATTAATGTTATTAGGAGGATATTGATATACGTCCTATGTTTTGGTCACGAATCAGATAGTGCGAAAATCGCTGAGCAGTCCACCCATTTGGTACATTTAGCTTCGGCCGGCACACGCGCGCAGGGGCAATGAGGTCTTCTGCTGTGTTGCACTGCCTCGTCCACACCTTTTGTTTGACATTTGCTGCTTTATTCAGCAAGGGCATGATCAGTTGCTCCGTTTGTTCACCTACCTGGGTTTTTCATTAGTGAGACCATGCAGCATTTATGAGGCATGTTTGTTTGTTCTGGTGCTTTGTTTTACTTCAGTGAACCATACGGGGTGTAGAAACACATTTGCTCGTCCGTGGCCCCTTTGGACTAGCCCGTGGGTTCGTGCGATGTTTGTGCTCCGTTTAAATGAAAGGAGTTGACAGTGAGGAGAGTTCTAGCGTCTAAGCGGATATCCGCACATGGGCGCCTAACCCTATCTCTATCTATCTTTACCATCTTGCCATTACAACGATGCATACAGGTTCATTGTCGGGGGAGATCGGCCCTTCTGCACAGCGTCGTATGTGCTAGGAGGCCATTAGATGTGCATCGCTGATGCGGGTTCTGCTTTCAGATTACAGAACGGAGTTAAATAATCTTGCGATGAGACTTGGATTAGTTCTGCGGTATCATGAGGATGTAGAGGGGCAACCACACCAGGCTAAGTGGACTGTAGTGGCGCTTGGTAATGCATGTCGATTACCACCTACTATTGTGCCACTGAATCAGTAGTATAGTCGATGGTAAGACCTACGGTCTGGGATTTGGGAAAACAAAGGGGGAAGCGAAGGAAAAGGCGTCGAGAGGTGCGCTCTTGGCTCTGCTAGGGGATGGTGCAGAGGAGGCGGGGAGGAAGAGCGAAAGAAAAAAGTCGTCGACGCAGGCAGCCACAGAGGGTTCCGTCGTGAATGCCAGTTTGACCAATGTGGGCGGCGTCTTGGGCGAGGCCAATGAGAGGGGAAAAAAGTAGTCATCTGGTATACCGAAAACAGGAATATGATCGAGAAGGGGACTTTCCAATGGTATCGAGTCAAATTGTACCGAAATAGCCTGTTGAATTGTCAATGAATTACATATCGTGACTGATATGCCTGTCAGCTGAAGCGTCGTGTGAGAGAGCTTTGAGCGCTCACCATGATTGAGCACGGATTGAGGAGGTATTAATTGTCTAGAGGAGGGTAGTCAATTGGTTTTCCGGCCACCAAGCCGCTCACTAAACAGTCACGCGGAGGGGAGGCAATGATACTTAGGCAATCTAAGAATTGCCAGGAGTATCAGTTCAGGCAGAAATTTTCTGATCTAGATGTAAGCCCCGAAGTCATCGCAGGTAGGTGTTCCAAGGTGCAAAGCCGGAGGATCGAAACATTGGTTAAGTGTGGCGGTCGTTGGGCTGGTTGACCTGACAGTAACCGCCGAGGCCCATAAAAGGAATACATGGTGCAAATTTCAATTTTAGCATTGAGGAAGCCATTGGATAGGAGGAGGTCAATCTGTATATCTCCAGAACATGGCGGTATTAACCAAAAGAGAAGGCGATATTCAAGTTGTACCTTAGGGACGGCACCAGACGGTGGTTCAGCAAGAGGTGGAGTTCGGATGTCCCCCGAGGATGCTTGGGCTTCGCACAACCCTGAACAAAAATACGTGATTAAGGATATGATCCGAGTCTAGGATTGAATAAAAGGAGTAAGAAAGGGAAGAGCACGGCGATCCATGTCAATGAGCGGAGAAGATTCAGCATACAGTAGAGATTCCTAGTCAGCCACGAGCATAGCATAAGCATTTAGCTGTGAGCACTGCAAATAATTCAGTGCAAGGCGTAACTGAAGTTGGAAGACCTAGAACGCGTCCACGCTATCATCTGGTTTCATGACTCTTGTAATGCAAGCAGCAAAACATAGCTTTTAGCTGGGCGACCGGTGATCGGTCCGATCCCACGTGACCATTTTTTTTTTGACGGAAACAATCAAGACTCGCTCGCAGTTGACAAGAAAATGCAAAGCGACGATGTTATCTGGTCGGTCATCAACCAACAATTCTGCTCTTATAAAGTCAAGTCAGTTTCTTCTACCTAGTAGTTTATGTAAAATCTTTAAACTTGAATTGCCAGGACAACAACACAAAACTTTTGCAGGAACGAATACAATGTAACGGGTTTTTGCAGCCGCCAGTCTTGTCCACTAGCGAACTCACGGTATGCAACAGTTAGGGAGCAGGAGGGTGCGTTGTTGTGTATATTGGAAAGATCACTTGATATGATCATAGCTTGCGACAGGTGTTTTGTATTTATTCGTAAAAACGATCGAGCGTGCACACAGTCCGGCACGTATGTGGGAACGTATACGGCTATCCAATAGCTATACAAAGGCATTGGAACAGGTACTTGTTTCTGGAACTTGATGATGTACTTAAACGATAATCTTGAACAGATCGATAGTGAGCTCATCCACTGGCCAAATTTCACGATCCACAAATGTAAGCAACGTGTGACAAAAATCACTCAATACCTCATCAAAATGCGACGCTTGAAGCTGCGACAACAGTGTGTATCTATGTCAGATAACGTTCCGCATAGTTTAACCCTTTATTGTCGCCTAGACCGAAGCTGGTCGGGGTGAAGAAAAAATTAGATCGACGTGAAGCAGTGCGGGAGCGCAAAGCCCTCTCAGCCGCCCACCTGGAACGATCTATTGAAAAAGAGCTCATCGAACGTCTCAAATCGAAAGCATACGGTGACGCCCCTCTCAATGTGAATGAGAGTGTGTGGCAGGCCGTTCTTGACGGAGAAAAAACTCGCAGCGCCAATGCGGAGAAGGCGTTGGCAGACGGGGAGCTGGATCTAATGGATGACGAGACGGATGAAGAGGATGAAGAACTGCTCGAGGAAGAAGACGACGGGGAATGGGGAGTTCATGAGTTCGTCAGTGACATAAGCGGAGATGAGGACGACGGGTTGAGTGATCTGGAAGATATTGGGGTAAGATTTGTCTAAACTCGTCTTTGCTATGCTGCCGCTGACAGTCAAAATTATCAAGGATGGCTCGGGTAGTGAAGAGGATTCGGATGAGGAATCCGAGTCTAATGAGGCTAGTGAAAACGTACAGCCGAGAGCGTCTCTTGGGAAAAGGAAAGCTTCATCAACGCCAGCCGCCAAACCCCCGCGGAAGCGACCAGATAAGAAGAATGGGAGTAAGTCTTTTCGGCACATTGAATTACTGAATGGTTCAATTGTTTCCCACTGTAGGAGGGCCCAGAGTCGAGGTGGAATACGAGCAAGAAATGGAGAGCGTCCCACTGTCCAAGTCTGCCTTGGCAAATTGGTAGCATCAGAGTACGTACTACTGTACAAAACTTTGGTGTGGTGTTCATCAGCACGAATGTTCAACTCGTTCAACATTGCGCCAAGCAGCTCGTTTTGGAGTACTCGTAAAGTCCAACCGCTTTGCGCCGCGATTATTCAAAGATATTGACCTTTTTCTTTTCTTACACTTCCGCTTGACTTGACCTAACATGAGAGGGCCGAAGGCAAGCACGATCAGCGAATGGCGAACGGGATTCAAATTTCTCGTCGAACTGCGTCGACGACGGGTATAACTAACGAATTGTGTCAACTATCGCGCTCTTCTTTACTTAGAGAGGAGAGAGTCCCGCCTCGTTATGGGGATTACCCGGACCTCCTCGCAGTCGCGCCAATCTGGCGCCGGCGAAGTCTGTCCGTGGGTCACTGTCACGAAGAACAGTTCCCAGCGGCGCATCATTACTGATGATCTGGTAATAGCTGGTAATGCGGCCTCCTTGGCCGGTTTCTTACATGAATTTTCTAATTTCATTCGTTCGACCACTTTCACATGATTTTGGCGCCATAGGCAGCACAGGTATACGAGCATTGGTGAATTAGATAGGAAAGTATTATACATGGGCGACTTTAAAAAAAAAGGAAAAAAAAGGGGGCTAGCAATGTGAAAGCTATATAATGTATTACGGAAGAGAATTACTCTGTTTTTTGTGCCTGCTGTAGCTTGCGTGATGTTATATCCTGACGCGTCATACGAGTACCAAGTAGAGTGTCCCAGTGTATAAAGAACGGTTGTGAGAAGTTTGACTTGATGCCAATAATCTGTAAGTCGCGAGCACGTAAGCAAAAACGGGATCGGATCATAAGGAGCCTACACACCTGATGGTGAATATCGTGATAGTCCGCGTTGTTTCTCGTCATGAGCTGGAGAGGATCGAAAGGGAGGTTGTATCCACAATGGTCATCCACTGTCTTGACTGTCGAGAAGACGAAGAACAGCATCGCCTGTCGGGTGCTCATTATCGTAAGGAACTCGCCAATTGCTGCGCCGAGTGTATCAAGAAGAAACCCTTCAACAGGATGGTTGTAGAGGGCGCCAAAGGCATATGGAACGTAGAGGCGATGGTGTACGGAATGAATCTTCTTGTACATGAACTTGTTGACATGCATCCAGCGATGGAGGAAGTATTGCCATGTATCAATGATGAATCTAAGCAACGAATGAGCTCGGTAAGTGAACAATGATGGTTAATTTTATCACACAGGACGTACATGGCTAGTAGAAACTGAATAGATGGTATAGCCCACCAGTATATGAAGTAGACAACGTCCGAGAGGGCATTTTGTGCATCCGGTCGTCCCATTACGCTCTCCAATATTGGCAATATCCGCAGCCCTATAGCATGCATCTTCTCCGAATGATTCACGGGGTGCGGTTTATCGAGCCAAACCAAACCCAGTATGGTCTGAATGAAGTGTTGCAAAAGTACAGCCTTCACTACCTCGGAAACGGTGGTATGGTTACGCGACCGAATCTCTGAAGACTCGTGTATTCGATATTTGTCAAGCCATTTCCAGCCTGAGTTGTCTAGGAAGTGAAAGAAGAGGGAGACAGACCAGTATGCGATTACTGGTGCTGCGAGTGCGAGATAGTGGTCAGGGATGCCGGCGACGAGGCTGGTTTTGTAGGAATAATACCATGGTGTTAATGAAGTGAGGCAGAGCTTCGTCCCGTCGTAGACATTGCAGGTAGTCGCATTCATGCTCATCGCTGAACAAAACAGAGACGATGTTTCTGAAACAGGTTCTCACGGCCTTTATATTACGGTAACGACTATAATGTAATATAGGACCACTTTGTATATACGGCCACTTCTGGTGTACAACTTTTGTTCTTCTTGAAAATAATAAAGCGATGAATAACAATGACAGAATGTGTATAGTCCGAAGTCGAATTCCAATTATCAAGGTTCGTTGAGATTGTGCAGAAGTGTCGTTAAGCATCGTTTTGTCACCATATCACCCTATATATATGCATCAAACTCTTTGCTCTAATAGAACAGAACAGATCACACACCTTTAGCAGTGTGCCGAATGTCTGATCACGTAACGGTTCAGGCAAACATGCACGAAGAGCCTCCCGAGCCCTGAAATTAGCAACGTCAGCAAAATCGAAATATAACTGACATGTAACACGATCTTACCTCATGTTGTCACTCAACCGCAGGTAACATCGAACGACATGTTTCAACAGTCGTACAGCCTGAGTTTCGACAAGTTGGTTGACCATGTTGCTGAGCACAGTGCCGACGGCGTAGAACCGTTCATATGTATGGCAGATGTACTGCAACCCTGTCTCATCAAGCAAAATCTTTTGCACAATGAAAATGGCAACAGTTTTTGAAAGTTCGGAACCTGTCTCCATGATGCGAAGGCACAGGGGGATTATTTCTGTCGAGAGTAGGAAGTGTATTACGGTATTGTTGTCATTTTGCTAGCCCATGAACAAATAAGCCCACATTTGGTTATTGCAAGAGGTAACCGTAGCACACCTTTACTAGCGCGCCAATAACACCAAGAGAAGTCAGCCTTAAATATTCGAATGGGCGCGTTTTAGATGTTGTGTTCAAGAATGGATATAGAAAGAGGGGTATGTGAGCTGTAATGGTATGACGATGAGTACAGGTGGAATGGCTAGATCATTGTGTGCGTGCTTGCCATTTAAAAACAGCTGCCTTGTCTCTGAGTGAGATGCGACACATTGCAAAAGAGCAAGTGCGTTGCAAACTCGATTTGAAACATGAGCGGTGAGGTTTGGCGGTGAGAGTAAGGGATACACAGAGACTATTTCTTGCAGGAGGGCAGGCATGATACCTTGCGAGCACAAACATGAGCTGAAGAGTCGGAATATAAAAGAGAACAAAATACCAAACGAGTGCCAAAGGATTAGTGCGAGATCATCATACTGTTCCCTCTTTTTGCTCAACTCCAGCAAGGCACCCTCCCTTGTATTCGGATCCATTAGATCCACCACTAGATTGTAGATCTTTCCATCCTCTTGCGCAATAATGTTGGAGTTGATGGCTGCATTGGCTGCTAGCAATTGTCCGACACTTTGGTGGGGCACCGAGTGAGCCAACGAAGCTGTAGAGAGAGGTGGAGTAACTGAGTAATTTGACAGTGTTCCTCGAGCATAAGGGTTATACTGGACGTTCTGCTGGAGGTAAGAGAGCGGTCTCGGGGAGACTAAACCCGCCATTGGAAGGCAGAACAGTCGAGAACTCTTCTCTCTGAAGACTGCAGCGGGAGGGAAACTTGACGAATGGTTGATGTCACACCGAGTCACACTACGGCTATCATTTATTTATTTCACCCGGAGTTTAGCTGTCTAAATATATATAAAGTAAAAATCATCTGCCTACAGTCCAGCCGCATGATGCAAGAGCCCCAGTAACTTGAACTGGATAATACGGCGCATCAGCAAAGCATTTTATAAAGAGGGAGAACAGCCTCCCACCTTGTCCTCTTCAGAGTCAGAAAACATTGACCAATGTCCCTCTCGTCCATGATCGAATTCAATCGCAAACGAGCATGGAATCGCCTCAAGTTCTTCGTATCCTTGATTCCACTCTTTGAGCCCACTGACCCTACCCCGTAGCTCCATCTTGTCAACATAATGATGAAGATCCTAGAAAATTCCATTTATTCGACATTGAGGCCACGATAATCGACCCAATACGCACCTTTGGACTCCTATAAAAGTACACTGCCGTCCCAATAAATTTGTAAAATCGTCTCTTCCATAGCAAAGAATCGCTCGTCTGCATCGTCACCCATCCCGAGATGAGTGAGTCGATATTATGATTCTTCTTCACCTTTGCTTCTGCCAATGCTATCTTCTTCTCTCTTTCCTTCTCCTCCTTTGTGCGTAACTCCTCCGCCCGCCTGGCAGCCTCCTCAATCAACCTATTCTGCTCGGTCCTCCATTGCTCAAGTCTCCGGTGCTCTTCCATCCTCCTTGCCCTATCTACCCTCCTCCTCTCCTCGATCTCTGCCCTCTTCCTCTCCTCCTCCTCCTTCTCCTGAGTTTCCTTTCTCTTCTTCTCGACCAAAAACTGCCGCAACTCTTCTTCTATTGATGCCCTACGCTTCGCCTCAGCCTCACTCAGCTCCTCCAACTCTCGCTCCTTGCGCCGCCTCATCTCTTCCCTAAACCTCACCTCTTCCCTCCTGGCTTGCTCCTCTTCCTCCTGCCGGTGCCTTAGCTCCTCCTGTCGCCTCTTCAACTTCTCCGCTGCATCCAAAGGTTCTGACATCCATTTGCCACGCAACGGCGGCGATAGCGACATGGCCGGGGGTGCCTGAGGCTGAGCACCATTGCGATGATGGTATGGCTCAAAATCTTGACGTTGTCGACCTTGCGGGTCATATCTATGGCCATAGCCAAACTCATCTAACCCATGACCCGAGCTGCTTGCGTGAGAAATGACCGCATATTCCGAAAGACTGCCCGTCCTCGAGCGCTGCGGGTGCTCGTAAGGACGCACAGGCGCTAAAGTCTGGGAAGGTGCAAAACCCTGTTGTTGTTGGAAAGGCTGGTGGAACTGATGTTGTGGCTGCCCTACAGCGCTAGTCTTGCCTGTATTATCTTTGGGGGGTGTGGGAGGCGGAGGTCCCCCCTCATCCTCACCTTCCGAATCTGACCTCTTCTTCCGCCTGATAAAGGATGAAAACATGCTGGATGATTTGGCAATAATTGGTGGTACGCCAGACTGCAGATTTGCAGAGGTTGAGGGGGGTGTGGCTTCTGATGCGATGCGGCGGACAGGTTCGATAACGAAAGCGCTTCCTCCCCCAGTGGGATCTGGGAGGGCTTTGTTCTTGTCGACAGAATCCACGGTGTTGGAACGGGAGTGGGTGTAGGAAGTGGCTGGGGGGTGCACGGGTGTCGGACGACCCATTCGGAACGTGGAGGTAGTGCTTGGACTATCTGGTAGATCTTCTTGAACGAGCGAGTTATGCACAGCCTCTGGTGTCAGTTGGTCGAGATTGTCGACTGTCAAAGTCGATTGCTGTCTCTAGGTAAAAAAGAAAACAAAATAGAAGAGATGTTAGTTCAAGAGCTTATATAAACTCCCCATGTCAACAATGGGGCAACGGAGAACAATAGACCCTACGGACTTTGAATACAGCGCCTACGCGACGAGAGTGAACGAGGGCACGCGCTAGGTGTTATGACAACGGTAAATTGTACAAGCCAAAGAGAGCCTGCGAGGGACACACCTTTCTTCACAGCGGGTATAGATGGGGGTATATAGTTAATAAGGATAAAACCCGGCTCGGCATCGTCAATCTCTTCACGGTAGAACCCAATATACACCTGGTCTAGATCTTCAATACTGCGCTTCAACTCTCTGAGCCCACCACTACCATGATCTAATAGCGCAAGTTCGTCGAACTACAAGTGATTATGGATAAATGTTGACCCAAGAGGGTATGAGCTATATAAGACCCACTTTGGAATATTGCAATAGCAACCTTTAGGATGGTGAAATCATTATCGCGACGATGGAACTGTTGAGATGTGCTGGCTCACCAGTTGTTGGTGTTGCGAGCATCGATGATAGAATCATAAGCCCCTACAATTGCTCCAGGGTCGGCAAGATTGAGAGCCATGTGTAAGATTTACCGTTTCCCCAGACGAGTAAGAGTATAGAAGAGTCGAGACTTTCCAGTCAATAAGAACACAAAATGAAGGTGTCAATGAAAAGAGCGTGGGTTAGATGTTTCCGGCGTCCATTCATTCATCAGTTCAAACACTCGTGGCGGTGTCTGTTGCATCTCGCACGCGGCTGGTGACACCGTTGTCTATCTCGTTCACCGATATTGGCGGATGTAATCATGCGCAGACTTCAACGACTTGAAAGCTGAAAGAGCAAAAGGCAAACTACCGGCTCTGGTCTCAAGGGCGCCGAACTATGTGCTCTCGAAGAGCTTCAAAAGCTCTTTCAGGAAAAAGCAATAAAAGAGGCGGTGGGAGAAGCGTTACACAGCCTTACAATCTCGGAGCAAATTACAGACCTGCTCGGGACACTGAGAGCGAAGGCAGAAGGTCCTTTGGTAGGGAGTGCAGAGTTCATTATATGCTTGAATTTCTTTCTGATATCCTATACAAGTGTCCGACATTGACTTCGATATCCTGAATGAATAGTTCAATATCTTCCTCGGTTTTCTTCTATTCGGGGCAACCATCAAGACCGCGTAGCCCAAAGTACTTAAGGTGGTGAAGTATATACGACCTGGAAGAACATATCTTAATCTACTTTGAGAACTTGGTTCCCCGAACTGTGCCCATCTATTCTGCTAGTTCGTCTTCACCAGATGCTCACGAGCATAGTGCACCTCCTCTCTCCGTTTATCTCAGTATGCTTAGACCTCTCATAGATTCGTTCACTAGGACCTTCATACATCCACTTGTCAAGCGGCGAAACCCAAACGGCCTGTTTGTGACTGAGGCGAAACAGCGCGGAGTACCGCTGGCCCCACAAATCGGTCAGGTGGTCGCCGGAATGTACGCTTCTGCTAAATAGTTAGGGTACGACTTCGGCTTCTTGCATACGCTTTCCCGCTTATGTTGAGCCACAATTATCCAGGAAAGGGATCCTTTGTGGGGCCGGACACGACTGGATTTCTCCAGTCCTGTACCTCAATAAGGACGGGGATGGGGGTACGCACGCGGAATCGCCAAGATACAAGTGAGCAACGGCTTCCCGTATCATGCCATCTCTCCAGTGCCTGATATCGTTGCGGGTATCTTAGCATATTAGTTATAATACATTCTTTGTCTTCAGCGTGCAACTTATGAACAGACTCGATATGGAACGCAGCTTTGTTGACCTATGACTGGTTTTCTCTCGGACAACTGATTGGCATGGCTGTTCCGGCTTGGCCTTTCTGTGTATATAGACGAGTTCGATCGGAACAGCCTCAATGGCAATCATACAAAATCGACAAGCACTGGGGTGACGTATGATCACTCACCTCAACATCGCGAGACTGTAAAATACTGATACGGTGGCTATAGTCTTACAACACACCTACAGTAGAGCATGCTATGTCTACTACAGTTGGTTAGAAAGATGTGAAGCACCTCTCATCAACAGCTGAATAGCTGTATGTACTGTTGATGAGAAAATTATGCAGAAACAGGCTCACACAAATTAGAATAGTGTCACATTAAGGCAGTGATATAGGACTTTGGTACAGTATTTCACTCTGTCAATTCATAGCAGTATGACACCTTCTCTGTCTCCACTTGATACACCAAAATTCGGGTTGCACCAAGTCCAATGACGACATACCCAATAAGTTCAGCAATGCCTAGCCAGCATTTGACCCTGCTGTCTAGTATGCCATGGCATCCCGCCTGTGCAGCGCCATTTTTCATCACTTTTATATGTTCTTTGACTCGGACAATCGCTTCTTGTTTGAGTGATTCGACCGTCCTGTTCTCTCGCTGGTTGGTTGTGCTGTTCCAGAATGTTAGTGACCGTGCTAATAGAGTGTCCTCGCTTTCGTGCTTTAGGCATTTGCGAAGTTTGATATATGCCACTTCTAGGTCATAGGGTTGTGTGTGATGCTCTCCCTGACAGAGCTGGTCTAGGGTGATGTTCCTAAGGTCAAAACAGGGAAAAGATAGAGAGGCGCCAATAACAAGGTCTACAAAGCTGAAGCGATGTCTGGGGTGATCCATTTGCAACCGAAGTTCCGAGATGCAGGAAGAAGCCACCTCGTACCATAGAACCTCGAGTGTCACACGCAAGGTCTTGTTGGACTGGAGAAGGGCATGAATAGGTTGACAGTCCCAAAAGCCCTCAACGACATGCACAAGTAGGCTAGGGCACTTCCGAGTAAGAGCAGTATAGGCCAGCTGGGCCTGGCGCAAGTGCTCGCCTTTATTGAAAGTTGCAAGACAAAGTGAAAAATGGCAATAAAACTGTTAAATTCAGCACAAGCTGGCAATGATGTGGCAAATAGCACTCACAGCATTGGTAATTGTAGCATTGGGGATGATGAAATACTTGCCACTTCCTGCATAAGAAAGCCCTCCAGAATAGTATAGGAGTGTCTGAGTAACGCTCCAATCTTCACCTTGCAAACGGGCTTCAGCCAGTCCAATGAAAGGAGCAAGGCCAGCTTTCAAGCGACAAGACTGGGTGGTGTGGAAAAATTGAAAGAAGGATGAATCACCCTCATTGGGAATTGCATTCAATAATCTTGATGTGTGCACAGCACAGATTTCATTAGGTGGCTTGATCCGTGTTTGCTTGCTTGCAAGTTCTTGAAGGTGTGTAAACACAAGTTCGGGATTATAAAGCGTGTTTACTGAGCAATCGGAATTCGAGAAGTCACAGAATCGATAGCCGTTGTACCAGCGATGTAAATCATTGATCGCCATTTCAATTTCCTGGCTTTCATGTCGGAAGTGCGACAGGAACACTGTTGTAATCTTCTGTACTTCTGAGTCATCCAATCCACATATGCCATGGAAACCCGGCAAATCAGATAGGAGTGGAGTGTTGATAAAATCACGGAACACAGGCAGCACGCCAGTGATCCAGTACTTCGTGATGACTGTAATGCGTATACCTTCCTCGATTGCATTATAAAAACGTGCCTTGAAAAACATCGCAAAGAGACTATAGGAGGTGCACTTGGTTTCGGGGTCAAAAAGGAGATCTGTGGCCGGGGAATCGTAGTTGTCAACCCCAACAAATAAGTTCTGGTGGCGACGTTGCACAAGACGCTGGAACAGTATAGCTCACTCACATGTACAAGAGTTATGGGATTAGATCTTACAATGAGATTCAGAAGAGACATGGTTCCATTCTCTTCAATCAAAATATCTTGCCCGTCAAAGGGCTCAAGAAACTTGAAGTTATTGACCAAAAAATCCTTTATAACGGAGTTGAGATAGCTGTTAAACTGTGTGTCGAACTGATCGTAATCGCTCCAATACAGACATGAAAAATTGAATGGAAGAACAAGCAGAGACGTCCGGGATGTGGTGGGTTTCAGGCCAATATAAAGACCACCAAACATATCATCGAAGCGGTGTTCGTTCCTCTTGTCGTAATAGTCCATTAACGTCGCGAGGAAAGTCGATTTACCCCAATGTGCGGGTCGTAAAAACATGTAGGACCAGCTAGGTTGGGTGTCCAGCAGCTCAATATATTTCGTCTTATCAACTGCGACTATCCCGAGGTCTGACCGGAATCCTCCCTGTGGAAGTAGAGGCTGAAGCTGAAAGAAGGGCTCAGCTCAAAATCGAGAGTTAGGTAGCCTAGTAGAGTACTTACCGTCCCCTGTGCTTCAGACACTATTTGATATATCGTCACAGACTTGGGAAGCATCACTCTTCGCCGGATGAGTGCTTCCGGGGCATCAGCGACAACTGCGCTGGCGGCTGCAAAATCGAAGATGTGTTTGCTTGCTGTTTGGTTTGCAAATTAAAGGAGTGGAAAAGAGTAACCTCACGTATTGCTCACCTGCTTCCACATGTGCAAAGGGAAGTCGCACAAGAATGTGTATGGAGTTTTCGACTTGTTCGCCCTTGAAATATTCTTGAATTTTTTTCGCAGGATTCAGGCGGGTCTCTGATCGATTTGCATGCAGCGGACCTGAGCAGGCTTCGAGAGCTTCTGTGTGCAAGGGAGGATTAAGTTGATAGAGTGTGAGATGGCTTGAGTTGCGGCATGAAGCGATGTCAATTGGTGCCTTTTTAAAGATGAGCTCCTTAAGGTCATCGATAAAAGCGTTTGGGGAGATTCTTATAAGGAAAATATCTCCTACACGTCTGCTGCTGTCGTCAAGGACCAGACAAAACAGTTCGAGGTTAGGCTGGTCCATCGCAAGTGGCATGGGGGGTTGGAGAACTCTCAGATTGCGTTTCTAGGGATTCGGAGAATGCTGGCCCAGGCCAACAATTAATAGTGCTCTTCAATCTTCAGCTGCGAAAGTCGTATGGTGCGAATCACTTAGTCACCGCTACTTTCGAACACGGCTATGGGCGGCCTGAAAAATTCCCCGATTTTTTATCTGTCTTGCGAAAATACTCCTTTTGATGAGGGGAGTAATTTCCCAAGACGGATTTTTGATTGGACAAAAACTGAGCGAGTTATCATTTTTGTCCGTCTGGGATTTGGCGGTTACTATATATGGTGTATTAGTCAGAGCCTAAAAAGAAAATTTATGATCATCACTTGTGCGATATCAAGGCAAAAACAGTGTATTTAGGGTGCAATAGTTATTTGACAAGCATAGTACAAGAATTTACACAGCACAACCAAGGTCTTTTCACCAAGATTTTCAGTCCATGGTAGCGTTTGGGTGGCAGGTCCAACCTGACCTCAATTTGGCGGCTGTCAAAAGGTAGCGGTGACTAAGTGATTCGCACCATAGCTCGGCCGACGTGTATCTGTCACGCAGCGTTTG
>JABCKM010000044.1:0-15453 GCA_018221805.1 Rugosomyces carneus
CAGAAGGACCAGCCTCGTAAGACCCGCGAATCGTAAACTATCGTAAGGGGGGGAGAAAGATGGCCTAGTCGCACCGTCACTCGCGTGACCACCATGGGTGATCTCGAACTCTTATCAATTTTTTGTTGGCGCTCACTTTACTTCAAATTGAAATTCACTACCTCAATGACTCAATAAGTAGACTCGGCAAATGGGCGTTGAACACATCAAAAGCTCGATGGGCAGGTCTCCACGAACGAAGTGATATATTATCGGAAAAAGAAAAGCGGGGGGCCTTGATTCTTCCTATTGGACATCAACAACATAGAAAGAAATATGTAGTTATTATCACTCAGCTCGCCGACGCACCCTCGCGAGAAATGCGTGCAAATTAAAACAAAATGCTACACGGAAATTTTACAAAAGATTCTTCGTATGTGGCTGTGCAAAGTTTGTGCGTCCATAATCTTCAGGCTTCAGCGATGTCGCTCAAAGTACCCAAAGCTCAAAACATACAAGGATGGACTCAAAGTCTCGAGATATCATTCTTATATGTCAGGTCTCGAGGACGCAGTATTACGAAGCATCCAATCGATTATCGGAGCTTTCTAGCCGAACTAGCTATAGTCCAAACAGCCCGACAGGCTACCTCTTTGGGGAGGCGGTACGCAATTTAGGCCACAGACCATATGAAAATAGCAAAAAGGAGCCTTTAGAATCCTGCCCAATGTCGCTGGAACGATTGCAGCACAAGGGATAAGCTTGAACTTTGGGAGAAACCGACGGTGGTATTAGAGAAAGGTTAACAGACACATAGCGAGCCAGATAACGTCGAGTGAGAGTTTTCGTTATAACTCCGCGAGTGAGGAGAGGCTATAATCGAATGCTGGGTAGGTAAACGGTCCTGTCCATTTTGAAAAGTATTTGCCGGTGAATCCAATGGATGTCGCTTCAATTTGGATAGGTCAAATTAGGTGATCTTTCGTTCGGCTTAATGGGCTACTTAACCATTTTCACGACGGTCAAATCGGGGCATAGATAAAGCAAATCGAGTATAAACCCTGAGGAAATAAACTTAGCTACAAGAAAATAAATCTGCAGACGTAGCGGTTTAATCAACGATGGACCACGAAACATTTGGTACCTCTCCTTCGGCGGGGGGAGCAAACATCTGGAGCGTGGTAGGCGAAACTCCAATATCCTGGGGAGTGTCGTCTGCGAAAAGGTCGATAATGGGAGCTCTAACCGTCTTACCACCAGCTGAACAATAGAACAATCTTTTCTAAGCCCATATTTCGGTACGAGAAAAGATGTACTGACAGGTTATAAGCAGAGTCTTGTTGCAGATCGGGTTACTGGGCAAATGGCAAACACGGAAGGGACTCTAGGTTAGTAAAAAATATTTCATACGCTAAAAGAATAATTTTCTACTCCTCCGGATCGGCGGCGGCATTTCTAGAAACAGACCAAGTAAGGTATCTTTTCACTTGTCTTAATAAATTGAAGAAGGTGATCAAGACGGAAGCAAATATTGGCGAGCACTTGAAGTTTTTTTCCGTCAAATATTGGGTTCTGGATCAAACCAAAACCACTACAATACCACTGTCAAGGTAACAAGGAGGCTGGAAGGGAGCGCGACCAGATCATTAGGTGACTAGGGATGATGTTGCAAGGAAAGCCAACGTTACCTTGTTTAAATACTGTTCCCCTACTAGTAGAAATGCATAGATATATAGATCTGCGGCGTCATGAATATCCCCTTTGCTTTGCTAACATTCATATACATTCGTCGGAACCAGAGAAAGCTTGAGACCGGGATAGGACCATAGCCAATGGCAAGCTAACTAGTTGCACAAGCTCGAAGTAAAGAAGTTCAAGGAACCATGACGACTACTCGATTTTTCATTCCGACAGGCACATTAAGAAGACGAAAGGGTTCCTGAGTTCAGATGATCGACACGAGAATGGAGTGGAACTAGCTACCTTATAAGAATGACGGTTAGCGATCTCAGGCTAAAGCCCAAAGCATGTGCTGTCAATAGGTAGACGTATCCAAGCTAGCGGAACGATCGCGGCCTCGGAGAATGCACAAGCGCTGATTTGAAAGCGAACGTGGCCACCAGGAAGCGATAACGAATTGGCTATGAGAGAGATTCCTACTAGAAGCTCCATAGAAAGCTGGATAACGGAGGTTTTTTGTCGTAACTTCGAGCAAGTAGAGGCGGTGGACAAAGACTGGAAACCTCGCGAAACAACTGCAGGGCTAATTTTAATGAAACCTGACAGGGATATCAGGAAGGCATGGCTTTCACAGCGAGTTTCGTCATAGCTTCGACAATTGCCGGGTTCCAGGTAAGTGACCGGTCGGCTCTGAGCTATGTAAGCAACTTAAAATAACGCGAGATCGTTCCTCTGCCTACTTTGAATGGCATTTACCGGTGAATTCAATGACTCGGAATGCATTGACTAACGAATAGAACACAAGTGAACTCAGTGTATACTAGATGATACAGTACGACTGACCTGCAAGACCCGGTTGGACTATTAAGCGATGACGAACATCACATATATTTTGTTCCTACGATACTTCATGTCTTCGAAATGTCCTCAAGTGGTATTGGTCTCTAACTGGCGGGCAGTAGATTAATATAAATATGAGCCTCGTACCAGAAAAGATGACTGACGATGACTAATTGTATCATGGGAGTCCACAGTCCAGTTACCAGGTAGATATATAAAGAAGTCTGCTCGGAGATGAACCGTTTTATCCGTTCGGGCCGAAGTTCAACGCCCAGCTTTGGGACAAGTTAGATCCGCTTATACTGGTCATGTTTACGCGCAAGAGGACGAGTAAGGCGGTGATAGGTCAGAGACAAAGAGTTTCGGCCCTAGTTGAAACGTCCCTGAGACTGCCATATTGTTGTCGTAAGGGCTCGTTCCCGACCTATTGACTTATGGGTCCACTAAAGAAAGTCTACTCAAATCCGACCGCAAAGCAGGTCGGTCACTTCCTGACAAGGCGAGGAAAAGTACTTACAGGTTATACGCAAACTCCTAGTGCAAATCGGATTGCTAATGAGGGGATTAGACGAAGTGACCACAGCCATAGAGGCAGCAGCGTACTTGTTAGGATTCTGTGTAGCTCCCCTGATGGTTCGGTCATTTATTTTCCTCGCTCGAATAGATGAAAGAGACAAACGGGAAGGAATTGAAAAACGTGCTGGAAACGGAAGCCACCCTTTGCGTGCTTGTATTGGTAAACCCACAAGCACCAAGTCCTGGATTAAAGAAGAACACTAGTATAGTTGCCAATTAGCACAGCTCCGAAGATAAAACCGATTATCTAACATGTGCCAGTCCTGTTTTGCGCAAGTGTTAGGGTGAAGAAGAGACTAAGAACAAGCAGCATCCGAGATAAGATTTGCATCGCGAGGCTTTGTGGCAGGACACTGGTAAGACGAGTATTCTCGATTGTTTAAATACCAGGAAAAAAGAAGCATAAACCAACTGGCACGACTGAAAAGCCCCATGTGCCTTCTCTTTGCTTCGATGTCTATGCTCTCCACATTTACCATGTGCAGTATGATACTTCTCGCATCGAAGAAGCTCGTCTGTGTGAATAGTGGCGAAAATGACAACATCGAGACACTCCAGGCTGTCAGAAGAATGGCCCCTAAGATAGGTTACAACCCAAACTAGTCGAATTGAGAGCGAATGGAATTCTGCAAGCTGGAGAAGAAAAATAGCTTGCTCGGGTTGACGGTGAGCAATGACCGTGTTCGAGAAGTCTCGCACATCATGTGAGCCTCCACTCGCCAAGTGACATCTGATTAGAAGCCTAAATTTCGTCAGTAATACTAGCTTCATATGCAAAATGTCGATCGTCATAGTTCCGGTTCGCCTCTTCGAGAAAGCAGACTATCAGCAGCGCTCAATTCTACATAGCAGGGCGGATCATATTATAGTAGCTGAACAAGCAACGCTCAAAAGTGATCACCAAATCGTACTTCCAAGAAGAGATCCAATTTGTTGGCCAAAGAACTTGTGCGCGTAGCCTGCAGTTAGGATTGAATATTATTGGATGTCAGATAATATATTGATTGACTTACTGCTCGGATGGAGGTCGTTGCTGAGAAACATGTAAACCCATCAAGTTATTAAAAGAGGGATCTATACTTACAGCCAAAACTGGTCTGGAGCCGAACCATAAGAAGTAGCATCCTTAAACCCATAGGTAGTCGGCGAATTGAGTATCGTCGTAAACGACGCATTAGAGTCCCAGATCCATGCGGACACCTTGGATCATTAGGGTTTCAAAGATTTCCAGGGAACGAAATCTTACACCACTGTTGGCTGCCTTGAACGCGCTCACTTTTGCTACCAGTTTACTATTGAATCCAGTAATGACGGTCTTCTCGGTTGATTGCGCAGACGCAGACTGTGCTAGCATCTAAAGGTGTGCTTGAGTATCTTCGATTCGACGCTCAACTTTAAAAGATACTTTACCAAAGGCGAGCGGTCGATAGGAGGGACGTTAAGGAAGAGGAAATTCCTTGCTCCCACATTGCTTCAAGCGAGGTGAGACAAGATTGACAAATAAAACGGGATGAGCGTACTACTGTGTAAAGATGTATTAAGGATGTGAAGATACCGGGGATAACGAAGAAAATACATACAAGCTTCTGCACCAAAGCGAATTCAGCATTCAAAAGGGTGTCGGAAAAGCTTGAGGAAAGCGCAGTTAGTCTTCGTGCGAGGAAGAGTACGAAAAGGACATACGCAGCGCGGTCTCCACCGAGATAGTAACTATTACCGATGTCATTGATCCCAATCCAAATCGAAAAGAGCGCGTTCGAACTCGTCCAAGGCGTAGACGCAGGCTTTTTACCAGCACCGTTCAAAAACTGGTTGACTTGGTCCGTCAAGGATAGAACGGTAGGCGTATATGGTGCAACGAGTTTAGCGTCGATAGTCGCGCCTCCGTATGCATAGTTATATGTGAAGATTAGAGACTTGTTATTCTTGGTTGCGACGTAGTCCACCCAATTCTCGCCTCCAGTGGATGTCCAGCCAGGATAAGGCGGGTTGCCCAGAGGGTTACTGATAGTTGGAAGTGTCCCTGAAGGATCGAAGCCTGTTTGAGTATACGAATCACCGCTATTGCAGAGATTGATTGCACAAATTATGATCGCTTCGAATGCGAAAACTCGAATAGGCTTACAAACTGAACCAATAATTGGCCTTAGCCGTGCTGGCTGGTGGCGCGGCAGTCTGGCTCGTTGTTGTGGAAGGGGAAGTAAGTATACATTGACTGAACCCTACGAAAAAGAATAATCAAAATCGAGAAATCCACGTTCTATAATCACAGACAGTCGTTCATATAGGTACAAGTAGCACTACAAACATCCATTAGCCATGATATAGTGGTTTAAATAATAGACTTACCCGGAAACACATGTGGTTGATCCCGTCCAACCAATGCCTCCGCCTATATCATAAATGAGCATGGAATCGATGCCTCAGGTGCCGGGGCATACATTGGTCCCATACTGCTCCTTGAGCTCGTATGGATGGGACAACGGTAGCCAGAACGATGTAAGAAAGAGTTAAACGGTTGAGCATTGGCCAAGAAGCAAGTCAAGTAAAGGAAGCAAGGATCAAGTAAGAACTGGTTTTATAAAAACAACACAGGTCCCCAGAACGGTGGTTCTTTGGTATCATATGGCTGATACTTCGGCTGGCCGACCTCTGGTATTGGATTCAGTGTTGAGCTGAAGCTGCAAAGACGGTAATTCACCGAATGGTGCTCGGAAAAATTAAACTCGCAGCCGGACAGATGACATCTCGGACAGAAAGGCGGGCCGGCAGTAATGCGCAACGCTTTCCGTGAAGCCGTAAGGCGGTTGGAAGTAGTCTGTGTTCTAGGCATACCGCCTGGGATAACAAATTTGTCCCTGATGACTGAGTTACAGACAGTATTATGCATTCGACTTTGATCGGTTGAGATGACCCTCTCGATAAAGCAAGTATCACCCAACAGTCGGATTTTAGATGGTCGGTCTTTAGGTCATCCGGGACAAGGTGCCCAAAGAAGTGTGATTTGAATTCAGATATAGTAACTGAACAAACGATGGCAAAGGGAGCTCGAAATGATACATCACCAAATCGTACTTCCGAGAATAGATCCAACTTGTTGGCCAAAGAACTTGTGGGCGTAGCCTGTGAGTAGAGTAATTAGCACCATCGGATGTTCGGTAATAGTTATCAACTTACTGCTTGGATGATAGTCATTGCTGAGAAACACGTAAATCTCATGAAGCTGTAAGAAGCTTTAATACTTACCCCCAGAACTGGTTTGAGGCTGAACCATAAGAAGTGGCATCCTTAAACCCATAGGTAGTCGGTGAATTGAGGATCGTCGTAAACGATGCGCTAGAGTCCCAGATCCATGTAGATACCTTTAGATTATAGTAGATCGTCAGTGTTTGAGGGATTACCATGGAAAGAAACCTTACACCACTGTTGGCTGCTTTGAACGCGTTCACTTTCGCTGCAAGTTTACTGTTGAATCCGGTAATGACTGTCTTCTCAGTTGACTGCGCAGACGCGGACTGCGCTAGCATCTAAATTCATGCGTGAGAATCGCAGTTTCAACATGAAATAATCTTTACCAAAGGCGAGCGGTCAATAGGAGGAACATTGACGAAAAGGAAGTTCCGTGCTCCAACATTGCTTCAAACAAAGTAAGAAGGATACTAACAAGCCAATGGGACGAGCGTACTACTGCGTAAGGTGAGTGAAGGGTGCAGATGCCAGGGATGAAGGATATACGTACAAGCTTCTGCACCAGAGCGAACTCGGCATTCAACAGGGTGTCAGAAAAGCTGCGAAAGGAGATTAGTCTTCTTTCTGGAGGGAAGGGTGCAAAGAGAACATACGCAGCGCGGTCTCCACTCAGATAGTAACTGTTTCCGATATCGTTGATCCCGATCCAAATCGAAAAGAGCGCGTTCGAACTCGTCCAAGGCGTAGACGCAGGCTTTTTACCAGCACCATTCAAAAACTGGTTGACTTGATCCGTCAAGGACAGAACGGTAGGTGTATATGGTGTAACGAGCTTAGCGTCGATAGTCGCGCCTCCGTATGCGTAGTTGTATGTGAAGATTAGTGACCTATTATTCTTAGTTGCGACGTAGTCCACCCAATTCTCGCCTCCAGTGGCCGTCCAGCCAGGATAAGGCGGGTTGCCCAGAGGGTTACCAGCAGCTGGAAGTGTCCCTGCAGGATTGAAGCCTGTTTGAGTATACGAATCACCACTATTGCAGAGATTATAATCGTTTCAAATGAGAACTCAAAGAGGCTTACAAACTGAACCAGTAATTGGCCTTGGCCGTGCTAGCTGGTGGTGCGGCAGTTTGGCTCGTTGTCGTGGAAGGAGAAGTAGGTTGTGAAGTAGGTATACACTGGCTATACCCTACGAAAGATCAATCGATATCAAGATTCCCGACACCATGGTTACAAACAGTCATTTATATAGGTACAAGTAGCTCTGAGAAATTCCTCAGCAAAAAAATAGCAGTCTAGATGCTAGGCTTACCCAGAGACGCATGTGGCGGATCCCGTCCAATTAATACCTCCGCCTATGATATCATGAAAAATGTGCAGAATAAATCTTTGAAGTGCAGAGCCTACATTGGGCCCACACTGCGCCTTGGGCAAGTACGGACGGGAAAACGGCAGTAAGAACAAGGTAAGAAAGAGTCAAAGTGAGCATTGGATAAGAGGCGGGTCAAGCAAAGGAAGCATAGGATAACTATAAAAACAACACAGGCCCGCAGAAGGGCCGTTCGTTGGCATCATGTGGTCAATTTTTAGCTGATACTTCGGTTGGACGATATTTAGCGTTGAACGCATCGGCTCCAGTGTTGCATTGAAATCGCAAGTGAAAGCCGGGTATTCACCGAGTGGTGCCCGGAAAAATCGAACTCACAGCCAGACAGAAATGACACCTTGCACGGAAAGGATAAGTGTAGGACCCGGCGAGTAAAGCGCAGCGCCTTTCTTCAAGTCGCACAACAAGTTGAGAACATCATGTACTCTGCGGCTGCCATTTAATTGTGCGGTATTATTACTAAATACCTCGTCTCCGAGTTTGGTTTGGTCGACCTTGTCAGCCCAGGTGCCGATATTGTAATTGCAACGTTGTTCGACAGCGAAAAACGCGCCTCAAGTTTGAATTTTAGTACCAGCGAGATTGGTTGACAGTGATGGTGCAAAATTTCGGAATAGTTTGGCCTGACAGCCATCGCCGGATAGGATTTTTAAAAAAAACTCAGCGAAGCCGAATGGCGAAAGTAGCAGTCACGTGAGTGAGTGCCAATTTAAAAGCTTTCCAACTTTCCGTAAAGTCGGCCACAAGGCGCCTTTACTCTCAGTCCGAGTCGGAATTTCAACAAATTCGAGCAGCTATCACGGCACAGAAACGTGCATAGTGCCTCTAAGTCTGCACCTTCCCTCCAGCAATGGATGAAGTTCTATTCACCTGGGCCTGAACTTCGAATGTACGGAGGTGGCGTGCATGCCGACAGGCCCGAAGGAACAAGTCTCTCTACTGACTTGCGTGTGAAAGGCTAGGCCACCAGGAAAACGATGTCCTCTTCCTAAACCGAAGTAAACTGGCTCTCTCGTTCAACCCCAATCTCACCATTATGCGATGAACAGAACACTTGAAATTGAATCATCTTATCAACCCTCACTTGGCCACAAGATACAGTTTGGACAGCTCAGCCCAACGATGTGGACGCACGCTGCATTCGGACGTACTAGACCTTGATTAGAAGGAACCTAAAGCTCAAGGGATCTGCAAGAGCACAAAAGTCAATAATCTGTCGACGCTAATTTTTTGAACCATTCAAGTTTTCCGTTACGGACTGGTCACTGACACGCCGTGATCCAAGAACTTGAAACCCAGCAAACATCTTGCTTCTACGTCGACAGCATGTCAGCACAAGTATCTCGCCTCCTGTTACTCGGACGAATTGTCGCGGGATCGTACTCTCTTCTGGTCTATCACCCCAATTTCATGAATCAAGGCAAGTTATGGTGTTGTCGAATTTGGTACTTGACAGCGCGAGGCCCACTAAGTATATGTTTCCTCGACAAAGAATCTGAGATCAGGGTCACAGCGCATCCCTCCATGCCAGGGGATGCTACCCTTTCCGTTCGCAGCGGGCTACGTATGTCTCTCCTGTGGGTCTTGATCTCATCGGCCACAATAACTACTTCCGCCTTTAAATTTCTTGTGGACGGACGACATGACAAGAAGGGTGTTCTTTTCAGCCACACGAAGACCTTAGCATTGCAAGTCCACTTCATTAGTTTTATTTTCAAAAAAGGAATAGATCCGGGAGCTACTGACTTAAACTTAGCAGATGGAGCGTGCCTGTGAAGTCTACAAGAGTTAACAAGGGTGAGCCATATTCTCGTTCCAGGTCATCACCCCACTTTTTTAGCCACGCTGGCCGATTTCGCCTAACCGGAATTAACACGGGATCTAGGGTGTCAGTCTAACAAATGGGATAGAGGCACTCGAAAGTAGTGTTGCGCCAAGATAAACCTCGTTCGGTGTGTCTCTTGATCATGCGCAGATAGTAAAACAACCGTACAGCTTACTCGCGGGATCCCTGGTAAGCTGGGCCACCACTGCCGAACGAAGTGAGCACTGTCAGGACACCACGGCGGGAACGGAAATGGATTTGGCGGGTGATCCTCGGGAGGCAAGGGTATTGGAGGCGGTGGCGGAGGAGTATCAGGCATTGTAGCTAAAATGACTGATGTCGATGGCCCTCCATTCAGCGAGTCGATCGTAGGTGGCGTCGAACTGGAACTTGCTGATCCAGCACCGTTGCTCGTATGCAGCTGTAGGGCTCCAGACGAGGCAGCACCAACAGTAGCAGAGGTCGATATTGACACATCGTCGGCAATAGCCTCCGTTGGCGGAGGAACAATTTCCCCGGTGTTTGGCGATAGTGCGCCCGTTAGCAATGGGAAGATAAATTTCCTGTGAAGCGTCTTTGCAGGTGTAACCGAGTACGAAATTACTGGGGCATCGTTTTTAGACTTCAATTGCTTTGTGAATGCTTGCAAAAGGTATAAAGGATAGAAATATTGAAAAGCGCCCTCACTTTCCTCGCAGTGTATGACAATGTGACGCTCGTAGAGGATACATGACCAATTTGATGACGCAACCTAATGCAACATGAGTCGTAGGAGGTAGAGGCTTTCATATGGAACATACACATTCAATGCCTGTGTCAATGAAGACATACTCAGGCCTATCCCAGTCTAGTAGTGCGTAGAGACCAATGGTATTGGTGCTTGCTACCCATATGAATGCCGACAGTAATCTCGCTGTCGGGTCTAGGAGGAATACGTTCATGACGACCCCGGCCGTCTTGAAGTCCGTAACATGAGAAAACACTGGTGGGGTGCTTGCGCTCTCCCCTGAAGGGCTATCAAAAAACCTTAATCGCATGAGAACAAACTCCATGACACGTTCATCATTGTATCTGATGGTGACCAAACTTTAACTTTATATACAATGAGCCTAATTTGAGGACTCACGTTGGGACAACGATCTTTGCCATCGTGAAGTAAACCGTCTTCTCCTCGAACTCCACCCTGCATTTCCATAGTTCCCACCGCTCGCTAGGATTCCATTCCGCAAGGCAGGTGTCTGTCTGGACATCCCAACAAACGACTTTCCCGCTTTTCGCTGCGCAAAGCGTATAGCTCGATGTGATTGGAGATAACCAGTCGACGTCTTCGTTTGGGGGTGCACTGACAACTTTGTACCATTTTTCCGGGTGAGGCGGCTTTTTGTTGGTACGCCTGGCAACATCCATGTAATTCGAGTGTTGGTTGATGTTAGGATGGGGACCAACACTGATTGGTTTAGGTCCGCGATGGCGCCATGCCGTTTCGTACCGTGTTGCTTTATTGACGGAGCGTATGAGTTGTTCCGTAGAGAGGTCAGTAAGACGTTGGAAGCCTTTCAGGGGTAGTGCTCGACATCTGCGAAGAAGATCGGTAGCAATTTGTCGATAGACTGGTCTCGTAATCGAGAAATAGTAAAGGCCTTTACAGGTCTAGGAGAATATGAGTCAGTAGTAATATTATACGAACCGCATCCAAGACGATCGCATTGCCTGCGCGGCACAGGACGTGCTCATCCCGCAAGGCAATGCATCAAAAAAACACGAAAACCCGCATGTACACTCCTTAAAGCGGCATATCCGAATGCATGAACGCCCGGGCCACCAGATGAACATGTTGAATCTTGTGGTCACAGCGACAGCCATGGCGTCTCGCGTCCCGAGGCGTGAATGCCACAATCAAACCCTCTAAACAAACCAGAATCTGAAACTCACCAGGTGTAAAGCATGGATGTCTCGCAGTTCTAGTCGTGAGGCAATATTGAGTAGCAGATCGTACGGCAAATTATTTAGTCCCATGTTCTCGTCTTGTTCTGAATTCGTCACGGATTCCGAGCAGATGCTCAGCTCCGGCATGAACGTCAATGAAACTTGAGTTTAGAAGATTAAAAGCGCTCCGGAGCTTGGTTGGAAAGGGTAGGTAGATACAGATGCGACTCGTGAGTGCCCTTCAAGTTGACAGTTAGTCTTCCACCGCTATCACATCGTTTACACACGTGATAACGCTGACTCAGCAACGATGCCTCGCTTGGCTTGACGGCTTGAATGCTGAAAGCAACCAGTGCTTGCTATATCGCAAAACTCGAATCCAAAACCCCTGTCTTCAATGACTGCGTCCATTGCAATTGGAACTCACTATAGACGGAGATGGAAGTTGGGCATGTGTCGTGGAGGATATCGCTAGCTTTGCCGCTCCTTCGTGACCTGACTCTCGCCCGAAGCGATTTTTTCTTCGCGTCGCCTCTAGACTTATGCAGAAAGAAACGAGTATGTGGAACTATTAATTAAAATTTTTTTGACGTACCACAAGATTTCCCGTGAGACACTATGATAGACGACCCTTTCTCAAGATTCGAACCCTATCTGTAGTGACTACCCCAATTCTGCCAATACTCGACTTCTCTTCCCCAGATAGGAATTTGCGGAATGGAATACACTTAAAGCTTTTGAATTCGCGGCAGTGGCGTAATATCAAGGGATTTTTTCAACTACGCATTCCGTGACATTCACTACACACCTCGACAGTGCTTCTGGATCTCGCCTACTGAGATGCCGCTTCTTGCAGGTGCAAGATATTTCTGCCACGAGGCGATTTATACAAGGGCCGGGACTGCTTCTTCGAATGATTATCTTTGGGTTTATCATATGAGTAACTTGTTGCCCAAAACTGTTCAGAAGATTTGCCTCGCTTTCACTGGGTCCATATGGATGAATACAAAGATGATATCCCACGCTCTCCCAGATTACCGATCCAAAGCCTGCCCCTTGGAATTAGAAAGACTTGGAGCTACTCAAGCGAGAGCTGCTGTTCTTGTTATTCGCGCAGCATCATTTAGCTTTCAAGATACAAGAAAACTCTAACTAGATCCGAGCATGTAGAGCATTTTTCACCATCGCATTCGAATTCTCGATTTTTCAATTTCTTCATCGACCACCCCCGAATATAACTGATTGTCCCCATTAGGATTCACCAAGGAACCGTTGATGGATATCGTATCCGATGATCAGCCATCTGTCGTCTAAGGTAAGCATATCCTCTAGAACTTTCGCCACTTTATTTTCACAATGACATGGGACAAATCTTAGTTACAGTATGTTGAACCTTTCCGCCAATCTGATGCTAGCTAAAATTATTCATGATCTTAGGCCGAACTTCTGCCTTGAGCGGGAGCCATGACCTCGGACTGCTTAAACCCATTCAAGAAACACCTCTGCACGGTCTCTTTGTTTGACCCTAGCACACACCCTCTAAAGCGTAAGTATGCTCCTTTGGGCACGATCCTCTGGTTGTATGCTGGCCGAGTCGGCAACGGCAAAGAACTTGAAAGTCTTGTTTTTATTTCATGCCGCAATCTGCAATCTCCTCAAATGATGTCTGCGCGATTTATGCCAGAGAGAATATCTTTGTTCTAACGTTTCAAAGACATACATACGCTCAAGCTCATAACAATCGATAACTGTCCTTTGGAGTGCTTGCTACTCCTCGGCTCAAGTTAATATGAACCGATGTAACCAGTATACTAAAAATCACCACTCGCGCATTACACAAAACTCACCACTGCCGATCAATCTCGCCAAACAAAAATTGGGTCCGAAACCCTGGAAATTTTCACGGCCCGAAGTACCTGAATACATTCAAACTCAAAACGAAGGGCGGCCAGCGCGCAACGACCTGTGTAGAGCCCACATGACATATATTACGCTAGGCAACCCAGTTATTGTCGCTTAACAGGATGAAAATTCTGCAACAGCGGTGGAAACGAACATAACTAAATTAAATGGAAGATCAATCAGCTGGGAATCACCAAAGGAGATAACCCAGTTGTCAGGATTGTTTGTGGGTCCTTTCGCTCGACTATGCTTACCTTGCAGGGTCCAGAGGGAGCCATCGAGCCTAACTACTTTTTCCGCGAATGCCAAGATTTGCAGCTCAGCACATATATAAGCTTGGTGTTTCAAGTTCTCCCAACAATCAAGTCGCGTTCTCCAACAAAATGAACGGCTATATAATACCGGACGTGTCTAACGTTACCTCTCACACTCATAGTCCTATGCCTTTGATTTCATGGCCTGCTGCCGAGGCGCTATGGGACAGGGCTCGGCAAGAGGTAAGGCAATCACTCTAAATTAGTAACTGCGCGTTGACCTACATGTTTTCTTAGTTTCGTGCAAACATCCATGCTCTCCCGTCCTTCGAGCTTACCAAGTTCCAGATCGATGAGGAGCACTACGCCACTTTTCCACAAGCAAAGCAGGCCGCGATTAAAGAGTGGATTGAGGACCAGTTCATGTGCCAGCAGCAGGTCGTACCTGCGCTTCCATCTGCGCCCTCGACTGAGCGGTACGATTGCCCTACACCACACTCGTTTCAACAATTCGAATCACCCACACCAATACCAAACCAAGAGTTCTTAGAGCCCTGTCGCCCTATTGGCTGTACGACAACCCCTCAGGCAAACCTCGTACACGGAGGACCTGACCCAGTACACGTCGTCGTCGACCACACGAACAACTACACAGTGAGCGTCTTCAGTAGGCTCGCTATTCTTCCTGCCACTCACCGCCGCTTTAGCATGAGGGAAACGATGTCATGCTACTGTATCCTACCCAACAAGAAATCACCGAGTCCAGTGGCCACTCAATCCGAAACCAAGCCAGCCCTCCGGATCTACAATCACTGCCATTGTCCCCGTTGGAAGACTGGGATGTGCCCCCATCTCCTACGTCCTCTAACTATTCCGATGGCTCATTGTCTCTCTCGCCCTTCTCTGGCTGCTCCAGTATCTCCTCTCCGCCATTCCTCCAACCAGCACTCTCACGATCGCGATCTTTACCGTTCACTGGCAATTGGTTGAACGACGCAATGGAGTCTATGAAACAGTCAGCCCAAGAGTCAGATAAGAAGCCAATCCTGCCCCCCTCATTATCTCGGTCAAACTCTCCTGCTGCAGAGGCTCCTTCCGGCCGCGGTCGCGAGCTCGCTAAACCTCCGAAGAAAACTCCAAAGAAAAATGCTCGTATCCGCCCGTATCCGACGGTAGCCACCAGTCGCAGATCACCTTCGCCCGAGGATAGCTCGGTCTCGCCGAGGCGGACGCGAAAAAACACGAGGCAGATACGAGACAAAGATGGCAAGCCTTGGATGGCTTGCTTCTTTTGTCGTGGTCGTAAAATTGCCTGTCGTCCTACAACGCTTGATGGTATCGAACCTTGCAAGTAAGACCTACTTTACCACCCAAATATATCGATTTACTGAGTAATTGTCAGTCAGTGCACACGCCGCAACTTAGTTTGCAACTATCCAGTTGAAAATCGTCGGGGTATGCGAAAAAAGAAAGTCATTGATGATCTATAACTCTGCTATGTCTATGCCAACTCTAATATGCTTATACGTGGAAATAATATAATCAGGTCTAATTTGTTTAACCAACTTCTTTGTGGGCACTCAGCGAAAGCATTGTACTAGCAGGTACCCTTTGTTGCTCGGTTGGTTGTCTGCGGCCTTCGGCGCCACCCAGAAGAGCGTATATTGACAGCTGAGGCCAACGCTAGTTCAGCTTGTGGCCCTTCCGGTTTTGCATTCAATGTGACCATCATTTGTGCAATTAGGGATGATCCTGTAGAGACGCCTCAATCATCGGAAAACCCGATGGTCAGAGGTGGGTAAACCACGCCGTAACTGATGTTATTAGTTTCTACTACTCCTCACGTATAACTACGCATACGGTATCAACCTATCGTTTCATCCTTGACGGATCAA
>JABCKM010000045.1:0-20770 GCA_018221805.1 Rugosomyces carneus
AGAGACATTATCCATGACGTAAATAACAGTTCAAGGTCGATGGTAAGGCCGGTAAGGGTCGGAGCTGTGTCTTGATACAAAACTCGACTGAATGATCATCGATCATATACTAGGATCTCTCCTCGGGTTTCTCAAGCCTCTGGACGAAGGATACAACAGTCTCATATGATAGCCTCCCAAAACAATGGTTTTCCCAGAACATGTGAATAGTTGAACAGCATGAGTCGGCTCGCTTGTGCGCACCTCTTCCGTGGTTCGGTATACATGTGCACTAATGACGCCCACAAAGGTTTTTTGTTAAGAACTCCGATATTTACAGCGGCTAAGACGTATCACACTCTGTAACACTCTGCATTGATAGAATGTCAGTCGGACAAGTAGATGGTATAGAGACAGAACCTCGTACTGAAGCCACAAGTCACAACCCGTATGCCAGCATCTAATAACAGGGTCATTTACTGCCTTTCTTCTTTGAGGCTTCTTTTTCTTTCTTTGCGGCTTCTTTGACTGCCTCCGCCTTCGCAATTTCGTGAGCTTTGTCGTTGAGGCCTAGTCTATTTCTAGCGATCTGGAACAGATATAAGATGTGGATATTGCATACATTGGTAAACACTTACCTCAAAAGCATAGAACTGGATATCGAGAAATGAAAAAGCCGCTTTAGACTGAGATGCAATGACTTACCTGTATCCGAGTAACTTTGCCGAAATTTATAGGGCTGTCAATAATATGTAACAAAACATGAAAGGCGTACCAAAAATTGTGTTCGCTTCCCCGTACTCCTGTGTCGCGTCTGTGCGGATTAAGCAACCAAAATTGAAGTCCTTCACTTTCTTTTCATAACTTTTGTCACGATTGAGAATCAGGTACGCAGAGAGGATCAAAATCGCGCACGCTTGGATGAAGTCCCGCCAACGCTTCTTCCCATCTTCGCTTTTCATCCAATCTTCGTCCAGCTTACTTAGTTTGGCATTTTCGTTTTCGAAAAGGTCGGGAAAGAGCTCCTTCAAATGGTCGAATATTTCGTCGTCATATCTATATTCGATTTCGACGGTTAAGCGTTAGCACTGTTCCTGTAGGAAACCAAGTACTTCGTCAATCTAAGGTCGCGAGGTGGTACTTTTTCCATAATATTCCAATAGGTCTGTTGTGTTAGACTGTCACTGATTGCAGCTTCTATTCCGCATGTTATTTTTAAGCTGCAACAGCTGGAGCCACTCAATGACTAGCATATCCTCATGGAAGATCAACGCGCCAAAACGTAAGATAATTCATGGACTTGGTCTCTATTTTGTTCATTTTTTCATTAGATTCGAGGCGCTTGAGTCCTTTATCCAGTCTCAGAGCGCTTTGCTAGCCAAGACAGAATCCGACATAGCACGTCTTCAGCAGCTGAGAAACAATGCTATTTCTCAGCCTGCCCACTTCATGAAGACTTTGGATCAGGAGGTGAGCATCTGAAGCTGTTTGGCCTTTAACCGCTCCCGACGATTCTGTTAGCTTGCTGGAAATACATTTCGGCTAATCCAAAACGAAGTTCAGGAAAACTATCCGGCTAACATCGACTGGTCTGTTTACGATGCTCATGGTATGCACATGGACCATGATCTTCTCTCTTTTTGGTTAACGAAGGAAGCTTAGACCCCAAGGCGCTGCAGAACCTCGCCCTCAACACCCAGCAGAAATACGAACAAAGAAACAAACCGTTTCGTTATCAGAGATCAGAGCTTTCTGACCTACAAAAACTCGTCAAGGATGCGCGGCGCACCATCGTGGATCCTGTTCTCACGATATTTGAATCCATGTCAGAACCAGAAGACGAACAGGAGAAGATTAGCCCGGAAGATATCAGAAGGGAGAGCGAAAGAGAGAAAATACGCCAGCTTAAGAACCGTAGAATTCATTCACTCAGTGGTCTGAGATTACCTTCCGGAGTTCTCGTTCGCCGCGATGTAGAAGACGAGAATATCGATGTTGATGTCATTCAGGATGATCCTTCCATACCAGACTATCGGACAGGCTTGCCAACAGGCACACAAGTACTTACGGCGCCGATTGTGTCATCCCTCCCTAACTCAGTCCCCCAGTCCCTTCGGTTTTCCAAATCTCAGCGTAACCGCAAACCATCGCGCAAGGCCGAAGCTCAGCACGAGGGGAATAATATAACGCCACGTACCGGAAAGCGAAATGGGGGCGTGTCATCTCCCGTCGAGAACGAGGTGTCTCACAACCTAGCTTCAGAGAATGCGAAGCCCCGTGGTCCTGACAAACCTAAATCAGGAACTTACAAACAAGCGTGGTCGGTATCTGAGCAGAATCTACTGGAGCAATTGCTCGAGCAGATACCAGACGGGGAGAAAAACAGGTATGAAAGTTTTATTCATGTGTCGCTTGCCGTGTGTTGAAAAAATCTAGGTGGCAAAAAATCTCTCGCGCAATGAACGGGAAGAGGACGCCACGGCAGGTTGCCAGTCGCGTACAAAAATATTTCGAGAAGCTTAAGCGATTTGGGCTTGATGAAGGATAGATGATTCTTGTAATTTGAATGAATATATATATACGCGCTCTTGTCCAAATCCCACGTTACGCGTCTCAACTGCTGTGACGACTCGCGAGTGTGACACCTCATTTCGTTGTCCTGCCCGCCAGCTTTCAAGGTCAAAAGTACGATGGAAACCTCCAACGTCGTGGAAATCTCGTCCGGAGAGTCGGATATTGAAGAAGTCATTGACAGACGCGCAATCTTCCAGCCAGTGATTTCAAGAGTTGTAGATGCTCTCGGCGGTTATGAAGGAGGGAAATACAGAATGGGAGATGAGGTCACCGGCTGTCTCAAGGATCTCAAAAAGCTATGGCGGAAGGATGATACGGACGACGAGCGCACCGTTGCTCGTATCATGTGGGAGACTCGCGTCTTGACCAACGATCTCATTCCTATCCTCCTAGCGACGGCTGGCAGTGGCTTGGTCGAGGACAAACGAGCTATCTTGTGTGCCGACTTGATGACTGCTATGACGTGGCCGATTGATATGGCGGAAGAGCTAAGAGAACTGGACGAGGAGCTGGACAAAGGAACGGACTACACGCAACTTATGGAAAGCCACTTGCATTACAAGGCGGCATTGCTGAAGCCTGGAGTTATGCAGGCAATTTTTGGAATAGTACTCCCTCCGTTGTCTAAACCCGTCAAGGAGCGAAACGAGCGCGACGGCCAGATAATTAACGTTGTCCTACATCTAGTCAGGAACCTCTCATTCATCAAAGATCTCCCGTTCAACGCACGTCTCAGCTCTGATCAGGCCGGGTTTTCTTCTCTTCAAGCTAAGCTGATAGCTGCTCTGTCGGAAACACATATGTTCCAGCTCTTGCTCACAATTGCTGCTAACACGGAGAAAGATCCACTCCTGAATAGCTACAACACAGTTGTTCTGGAAATTTTCTATCTTCTTTTCCGTGGAATTAAACCAACGTCTTTAAGCGTGGATCAAGCTAAGGTTAATTTACACTTTCACGATTTTAATTATCCTGATTTGTGAACAGCAACCAACAGAGAAACTACAGCGCCTTCTCGCTGCAGAACAGCAGACTCGGCGAGAACTTGCAAGAAATGCCACTTCTCGCCATTCGCGATTCGGGACCACGATCGCCGTTACTTTGAACCCCAATAAGAAGCACCGCTCGGCCGAAGGAAACGAGGCCGGTAATGTGGCCAACCTTGAGGCACCTCCTGCTACCACAAGGCCTTTTGTATTGCATCATCAACAAGCCATCACCAGCGAGACTGGAAGTATCATGGACATGAAGAAGCGCTCTGTGGCGAAAAGAAGCACGAAAGTCGATGAGTTGACACGTGAGGACAATCTTTCCGTGGAGGCCAGGGCGATACTCCAGAATTTGGCAATCGAGTTTGTAGAAGCCTGCTTCAATCGTCAGTTCTTTTGCCATTCACCCATGCCGTCACCATGTCTCAATCTTTTTTTTTCGCCCATCTCATAAGCTTTCCTCTCCGTACTCCTCAAAGATATTCGATCAGAACGTGTCAGGGTCACTGAAAAGGATAACGTCCGCCTTTTGTTCATCACCAAATGGTTTTTAGAGTTTTTCCTTGTCATGCGCTCCAGAGAAGAGGAGGCCAAAGGTGGAAACCGATGGAACTTCGGTTTGATTGCAGAAGTCACCGAAAGGACGTGGATCATCTGGGTACTGAAACGCATGCGAGAAGCGGTCGAGGAAAAGGTAAACTTCAACATGTTGATTATGGCCATCGTCTCACCGGTTTCTCAGCCAAAACAATGGACCGAGCTTCAGACCGGAATCGAATGTCTTACACAACTGCTACTCTTAATTGACAAGATGTCTTGGAGCGATATCACAGACCCTGTCCTGAAGGAAGCATCCGAAATCCTGCAACAACAACTTATCTATAACGGGGAGGTCCTCGATATCGCGTTCGAAAGTTTGCGTTCATACAAGACCGGTACCCAGTCTTTAGCTTACTTAGACTCGAGCATTTACCTATCATATGCATTGCTACGGATGTTGGAAAAGTGGAGCAAAGGAAAAGGCGACGTGTATGTGAGGAAGAAGAAAAAGAAGAGGAATGCTAAACCTGGTCCGCTAATTCTCCATCCTCTTCGGCATAGCATTAATGTCCAACAGCCATAGGAGAGGAAGATGGTATCCCCGATGTTGAAGAGCCCGTTGAAGAACAGGAAGACGTGATACATGAAACCATATTCACGTTCGAAGCATTCGAAATGGTGTGTACACCTCCGTTCTAACTACAATACGAATGCATTGATACTATGTGGCACCGCATTAGAAATTCGCTCATGCTGATATCACGAACACGCTCTTGATCTATTTGGCCCGCTACGAGGAGTTCTCATCACCGCAGCACTTGCAACGCGCCGTTAGTCTGATGCACCGTCAAGCGGTCAGAGTAAAAGCGGAAGGTCTCTTTTTTAAGGCATGTCAAGTACCTCTGCGGTTTTGTGGCGTGGAGATATTTAACTCAACTAGGCTTTTTTTGTACGTAGGCTTCTACTTTGCACTTGTTTAAGACGATTTTGGCCAAGCAACGATCGTTTCCACGGGACAAGCCTTACAAAGATCTCGTCAATTTGATTACATTTATTTTGCGCCAGTTTTTCAAGGCGCTGACAGAGGATCCGCTTCTGGCCGTTGAGGTCCCTATGCTTTGTATCTGTATTGTACGCATTCTGACTCCCAGTTTAAACTCAGGCCTTCTTTCCAAAAAATCGTGGGCAATGGAAACAATATTCCAGTTGGGAGCCAGAGCAGAAAAAGACGAAAGCGGTAACAGACACTAAATTCCCAGCCGAAATTCAGGTCAAGAAGGGTTATTCCTGGAGCGACCAGCTCGGAATAGTAATCGCTTCTCTTGTGGACGCTGAAGAGAAGGAGCTAGTCCTCTGGACGAGTGACGTATGTCCAATTATAGGTTTGTTCTACTGGAGGCTGATGACATCTCCAATAGATCCTCACCTTGGTCAGCTCCCAGCGCCAGAGGATCGTTGACGAGACCGACAAGAATGATGGTGAGCCAGATGACAACATGCTCGAAAGCACCGAGGACGATCAAGCCGCCAAAGTTTCGGGACAAGGGACTGTGTCGGCTGAAGCCATGGCCAAAATGACCGACTATTGTAAGTCACTTGACATAACGAAATGGACTTTGTCTCATAGAGAACCGCAGCGGTCCCCTACCTTAGCGACGACCAAGCGAACGCGGCCACCAGAAACCCCAAGTTAAAGCTTCTATTTCGGCTTTCAAAATTCTTGATTCTGGATCCAGGTAGATACCTCCAACTTCCTTTGGTAGCCTGCTCTTCACTAAGAACACAAACAAAAAATAGATGCAGATGAATTGCAATGGTATATACCAGCGCACGTTGTGCCAGCGGAATTGAGAAGGATCCTAGCTGTAATCAACCAATTTCTGGAGACACCTCTTGACCTCGAAGGGAAAAAGATTTCTGATCTGCTCCGAAAGCAGCGACGCCAACGTCGGCGGCGTTCTCCTTCCCTCTCCAGTGATGGATCGGTATCTGATGGCGGCGAAATTAAGCGAAAAAAGAGAAAGGAGAGGAAAAAGAAAGAAAAAGAACAATACAAATCGGCCCAGTTCATTGAAGACAGTGATGAAGAATACGGCGATATCGAAGCATTCCTAGAAAAGGAAAAGGCATTACGAGAGAGAACAGAGAAAGTCGCTGAAGCCTCGGGCGGGACGCGAGTAGGTACTATGAAAATGCACGGCACGAAAAGGAGGCGAAAGAAGATGGAGAACACTGGTGGGAGCAAGAAGCATAAGGGTGACTTGCCGAACAACACAGCGTCCAAGGTGACCGATGGAGACTCGTCTCAGGAGAGTGATGCCCCAGTAGATGGTGCAGTCAGCAATCAGGAGCTTTCATCATCCCCCTCCTCCTCTAACCCGAGGTCACGGATACCAGAAAACCACTCCCAATCTCCTGACTCTCCTATTCGTCCGCAAAGCCCCTTTGCGCGTCCGAAACCCAGGCCATTACCAGCTAGGCGCAAGCGACTAGTACTTTCAGACGAAGAAGATGATTAAAGCGGGCGCAGTCGTCTCCGCGCTCCTGTTCGTGTCGGTGCCTTTATTGACTACCAACATTTAATTTCACTCAGCTGTGAAAAGACAGCTCTATCATATAGTCATACATCCCCGCCACATCGCAGAAAGCCCTAATAGTTTCTCTCCGACGAGACGATGTTGGGCAATACTCGGGGGCGGAACACCCGTACGCAAGGTAAATTATTCACTGCTGTATTTTAAATATGGACTGGCAATCTCGAGCCCCAAGTCACATACACTGCGACTCGTTGATCCGTAGTAAACCCTGTAGACTACTCGACACTCGTAAAAGATCGACGCCAGGGGGACGGGTAGGGGGGTCTTGTTAATGAATCTACATCCGAGCCCAAGTAAGACGGCTGTCTTGTATCTTGAGTAGTGATTAGATGACGGCCTACAACCCGTCATAACCACCAATCTGACAGTAATGCCGCCACAAATCCGTTTCCCAGGCCAATCTCAATGTGAAATTTGTGTCCATGACAGGGGGGTTGTGCTTCCATTGCTCAGTTCAATTCACATACAATCCTACAATGGTCAAATGGCGAGCAAGAAATGAAACGTCCAAAACCTCCCCGTACCTGCATTTTGCGTGGGAGGAATGTTTCTATTTCAAGCAGCTGATCGGGGGAGTAGACCGCCCCGCAAATTCCTGAGGGTGTGCTACATGTGAAGCCGCGTCCTTTTCAAGTAACCGACCATCCTTGACCCCCGTCTCGCTAAGCATAAGCACGAATAAATTTGGAATAAGGAGGCAACGTTGTTGATATAGGGATTAGTAGCTACAGAAGTATATACCGAACGCAACCACGACCTGCCAGTCGCAGTCTTATTTTTTGCGACAAAAGTTATCTACCGTGATGCGCGGAGGGTCTGATCCACGTGGTTGAGGAAGTTCCAGAAATTCAATTGGCGCCAAAGTTGACTTTCAAGCTCCGGTAAGAAACAGCGGGAAAAGCCGATGTTCGAAGTCTGGTCTACCACCACTCTGTGCTACGAAACGTGGGCTGGGACACACCTTTTCCGGGAGTCAAGGAATTCTGATGAAAGAAATCTATCCTGGAATGATTGTCCACACGGAGGTAATTACTCTGATAAAGTTTGAAGTCTTAGTCGCAGCTTAATGACTAGGGTAAGCATTGTAAGGTGAGTGGATCACTGGGTCTTATTACGCCGTGTCGCTTACACAAGACATTCAACCTTGCTCTTTCAGCCTGGGTACTAGGTAAAAGTAGTCGCTCTATCGATCAGAGCATCCTCCCCATGCAGAGGTTGGGAGGGGGAAATGTCCAGATCATAATCAAGGGATGTACGCATTGTTAAGCACTCCCACCTGACATGAGCCAAATCTGAACTCGGATTTATGCGAAAGGTTAATATCCACCATGGGTCCGAGGGGGGGAGTGAACACTTGGTACGGGTAAACCTGCCTTGCCTTGGCTTACAGTCTCTGCAATAGAGGGCGTATATGGACGCCACTATACCATTAAGGCAAGGCGAATCTGTTGCTTTGGATAACAGTTGCCAGAGTCGCGGAGAGTGGAGAAAGAGCTTGTGACTTGACTCTGTCCCATAGAGCACGCATCATCCAAAGTTTTCTTTCTGGCAAATTGCGAGAACAATTTTTGGTTGATCCCCGATCAAAGAAGCGCCCCCAGGCACTGTCAATTGGACCAGAAACCTGAAAATGCAACGGCCGCATTGCCGATGCGGCAAATTGCTGACGATCGGGATCGAGTGCTCAGAAGGCGAGTCAGGAGCAAGGGATGCACCGAATTATACCCAACAGGACTAAGAACTATCGGTAATACACTTCACGAAACCAGAATAAAACAAATCGAGAAGAGTAATCTTTCAACTCGCTAAAAACCTCAGATGAACCAATAGGGTACCGACTCTTCTCTCAGGGTCGTCCGGTTTTGAGGGTCTGTTTCCTGATCGAGGAGAGCGAACAACCGGAATAGCGACAGAATAGGACTCAGACGCCCAGCTTTCAAACCTAATCGACTCTCCCCCACTTGATATAAGTTCAGGCGCATTCTCATCTATTCAGTCCCGACCTCCCCCCACCCACCTTACGTTATACAGGTGATGTCCACTATGACCACTCACTCAATACACCAAGAACGCCCTGAACGAAGTCGTAACGCCAAAGCTCAAGCAAGACACCGTGCAAAGCGAAAGGCATACATTGAACAGGTCAGTTCACCTACGGCTATCTGCCATCACCATCATGGCGTCGTCTAACCATCTTGCAGCTCGAACAAACCGTCACAAAACTCCAAACTGCTCTCGGCTTGACCCACGAGGATGTCGCAGTACTTCCACCACCCCTCCTGCGGATTCGGGAACTCGAACAAGAAAATGCACGATTAGTTAAGGAGAATGACGAGCTACGACGGATGGTATCCGACTCGAACACACGAGGCCTACCTATGGATATCTCTCGTCGGAGTTCACTCTCGACGTTCCAGGACAGTCGCAACGACCGGGACTGTAAAAGGAAGAAAATGGGCGCAGATGTCGAAGCAACATACGTGGTAAAGTTCCTTTCGGTCTACTGACAAACGTTGCCTAGCGCTGATGTCTATCCCCCTCCAGAGCCCAAATGACGCACAATCGCAGGGGGCAGACCCCACACGTCCTCCACCACTAACAATTCCTCAACCGATGCAACATCATTACTCATATCCTTCCTCAAATCCGCATGGAGTCCCCACATCTTCTCCCATGTTCAACATACATCCTACGGCTTTCCAGATGCCAAACACTCCGTCCGGCTCAAGCGCCACATCAAGTCCTCCATTTTCGGCGAGTATTATTTTTATGAATGAACATTAATGCTACGCAGTAGCAAGGATGGCATTTTAAAGTTCTTTGGATCCTAGTGACGTGCTTCTTTCATATAGCCCGCTCAGCAGATGCAAGAACCGTTACACTCTCCTATAAACCATCGACCTACTTCGATGCATGGACAGCCAAATATGACCGCCTACTCTACACGCCCAAACCATTATGGGGCCGTTAAGTTGGAAGATGAACATACGTATGCTGTGAGTCAGCCAAGCTGCGCTTTCTTGGCATCTTCCTCAGACGCCCTTGTTGGAATACTTTTCTAGGCTCAAAATGGGCATTATGCACTTCCTCCCCCGACCAACTCTTATGCGCACGATCACACCAACAATGCAATGGATAATCAATGGCATGCATACTCCTCAGAACGCGGACAACTTCACCGGTAGTGTTGTACCCCTCTCACGAACGACTGACCCTTAGATTATTTTACATTGTCTTTTTTATATCACGGGACCATAAAATAAATTGTTTGACCAATCTAGATACCTTGTTCGTTGCTACACGCCCAGCGAAATCCATGCATGTGTAGATATAAATTCATCTGCAATTTTCATGAACAAATGGAAGCGACAATGGGGATTTGAAAAATGCGACAAGGTTAGCCTGACGTGGGACAGAGAAGTTATCGAATTTAGACCGGTTAGATCTGCCATTGTAGATCCTAACGGCATAACTAGTGATGATTCCCGGAGACCCATTTCGACAGTATGTGTAATTGACCGGGGGACACGTCCACAGGTAATGGTGTTCTTGACGAGCAAGCTTTGCCACTGGTGGGTTGATCGAATACCGCGCACTCACTTTCGGTCCCATTAAGCCATCAACAAAATCAGCGGTTAGCCGCTCAAACCCAGCATTCCTTTTATTTGGGTTGTTACCCTACCTCAGGAAGGGATAACCCACACTCATACGCATCCACAAGCTGACACACCTGACACGCCCTGCGACGTCCCATGAGCAAGGCAGATTGATGGGCGGATGACAATGTGGACACCATAGGGGAGCCGTACATCATGTAGAGCTGTGTTCTAGGTATAATTATCCGCCTGAAACCCTTGAATTCAATCACCACGATATGACTAGGGAAATTTGCCTTATCGTACTATCTGTGCAGTTTAGAGCAAGCCCTTGACGAGCGGGAGGTACGAAAAAAGTTGTCGGTCGACAAGCTCCGAATGCATCCAGGATTAGCTCCAGTCAAACTCCTGTCAAGGGCGTCACTGGAGCAGGCTAGTGTTCCCATGACCCGCCTGATTCTCATCCACAATGCCATGAGTATTAGCACTTCGAACTGAGAAATTATTCTGTATTGAGAGAACGGGACCAATGACATTGTAAGGAGGGAGAGACGTCCAGTCAGCCGCTCTGATGAAACAGCTCTCACAATTCTGTCGTCTAGCCATTTAGGGCCAAGTATAATATAACCATGGGTGATGATTACTCGTCTAGATTTGTGGGTATAAGCCATTAATCTCCATTATGCTCAAGCATTTGATGCCCATCGAAAAGGTTTATTTAGGACAAGGAGGCAGACACCTGTCATTAGTGGGTGAGCGAGGACCGAGCAACCGTCACGTCGAAGACCTGAGGGAGGCAGAACGGGCGATAATTGACAGCCCTTGTTCTCAGGGTCGCCGCAGTCAACCAAGATCTAGAGACGTTTATTAGCCGCTCTGAGCAAGAGCTAAGTAGCGCTGGATTCGATTCACATCGGAAAGAGACGTGGAAAGGAGGATGTGAAGAGCAGCGGAGTTCGGGGCGGCGTTTTTCTTCGAATTCACCGGCCTTTCTTCCTTTTCCCTTGACCATGAGTGTTCGCCTATCGTCTACACAAGACTATGCCTCTCTATTGGACAAGTATGACACTTGGGTGTTCGATTGTGATGGTGTCCTGTGGCTTGGTGATCGCTTGATCGATGGCGTCGTCGATGTTCTGGAGATGTTGCGGCGAAAAAGTGAGTTCCCAAGTACCTCTCTCTTGGGTGCGTTCATCCGTATAGGTTTTCTTCTCTGCAGATAAAAAAATTCTGTTTGTCACGAACAACGCCACCAAGTCTAGAAGAACTTATAAAGCCAAATTTGACCAGCTGGGGGTATCTGCACATGCGGTAGATACGACTAGTCAGTCACAAGCTGATACAATATCATTAACACCGCTTTAAGGACGAGATATACAATTCTGCTTATGCAGCGGCGATCTACCTCTCGACTGTTGTGAAGCTGCCAAAGACAAAGAAGGTATATGTTGTTGGTATGAGTGGCTTAGAAGAAGAACTACGTGAGGAAGGCATTGCCTTCTCGGGCGGTACGGTATGCTTCGAAGAGTGATCAGATACCAGCATCACACCGACGTTACATTCTATCAGGATCCCGCGGATAATACACTCGAGCCATTCTCACTGGCGAACTTCACTCTCGACCCAGATGTGGCTGCTGTCGTCTGCGGACTGGACACAATGATAAATTACGCCAAAATATCAAAAGCTTTCCAATATTTGAGCCGAAACCCCAATTGTCTTTTCATCGCAACTAATGAAGATAGTACCTATCCGAGTGCGGATGGGATGTTACCAGGGGCAGGGGCAGTCAGTGCACCTCTACGGTTTGCGTTGGCCAGAGATCCCATATGTACCGGAAAGCCGTCGGCGACTATGTTAGATTGCATCAATGCGAAGTTAGCCACCATTCAGGGACCCGTGCTAGCACCCATGTGTTCTAACAGTCTATTTCTTTTGCAGAGTCCACTATAACCCCGAACGAACCATCATGGTTGGCGACAGGTTGAATACAGATATTATGTTTGGGAAAGCCGGTGGCCTTGCTACGCTTCTCGTCTTGACCGGTAGCTTTTCTTTTCTTTTTCCAGCACGGCCGTCGGCTTCCTAACCCATCATGACAGGTGTTACCGCAGAATCCGAGGTTACAGGACCGAATCCGTCATCCATTGTCCCAGACTATGTCACAACTTCTCTAGCTGACTTGCGCGTCTTGATCTGAATAGATCGAAGGTGGTACCACCCAAGTTGTTCACGGTCACGGTCACGGATCTAGAGCAATAGAGTAGAATAGATAGTTGTACCGTTGAATTGCATATTTTAGGTTCAATTGTTTTAGGTACTTTTTTTGTCTGCTTCAAGGGCTTGAATGTGCGCGTCCGCGAGGTGGATAGTGGCGTTTACTGCTACCGCGAATGTGGAAGCGAGGACATAGCCTAAGATAGCTCCATAAGCAGGTGTCAAAGGCCAAGCCTAAAAATACAAGTTGACATAGGGTGATCTGGAGACTGAGCGTCGGAGCACGAACCTGCCATGGTCGATCCCAGTCAAGGGCGATGGGTATTACTCCCACCCAACATCCAAGGACGGTTCCCGCGGCAGGGTAGACGATCGCTCTCTCGATAGGTGTTCTCAAGCTGAGTCATGAACATCATGAATCGTAAAGTCCGTTTAAATCGAAGCGTTTACTCACGAGGACTCGGCAAAAAGTCGTACCCACAATAAACGATGAACGAGTGGCTGAGAGTTGTTGTCAAGCCTGGGAGGTCTAAGGGAATAAGTCGGAGGAAAGACCACAAGTAAGGAAATTAGAAGGGCCAATAGATATGTCTTAGTGATATGGCTAACGCGGCTTCAGCAATTATTGCGGACCGATGTCACGAAGCTACCTACCTCGCGATCGGAGCACCAAATAAAATTAGGACCACATGCAAAATGATAGAGGATGCAAAAGTCGATATCCATGCATTTCTCACATCCTAGTTGCCATTAGCTCCGTACAACAAGAAAGGGACCGAACTATGAGAACATACAGCCAATTTCCGTCTATCTATTGCAAGCTTTTCCAGCCTTTTTTCGTCATCGGTGCCCTGTAGGGTATAGTCGATCCACCAAGTCCTCAGCCATCCACCCCACCACCCTTGGAGAACAAAGACACCGGCACATATCCAAAGCAGCGTAGAGACCGGACTGACAGTGAGATCTTCCAAGAACCAATGCTGGGGCCGGTCTCTAGATGTCCGAAGCTCCGCGTCCAATGAAGGTTTTGTAAACTCAGATAGAGAAGCCGTTCGAGGGAGAAACAGTGCCGTAAAGATCAAAAGTATGGTATGGACACCGACAATGGATGTATAACGTGCAAAGGGAAAGAACTGCGTCTTTTCTAGTCGCCGTCCGGGATCTCGAGGCGTGTGAGGTAGCTGAGAGGCATTTCGAGCTCGACTCGCTCGCTTCACCATGGTAAGTTGGGTTGGCACGTGGCGAGTGTGGTAAAGTTGCCACGGTCCACACACTGCGGCCCAACCCATTCTTCACAGAATTGTATTGAAATCCCACTAAAGCTACAAGTTGCGCTTTCTTTCTTCCGCCATCCACTGAATCTCACGCAAGCAAAAGTGACAACCATCATGGCGCCCAATCCTGCAATTCTAGAAATCCCCTGCTTTGTGATCCCAGTGTTCTGCGACTATCATCATGATCAACCTGCATGAAGACCTTCCTCTCCGATGTTCTCGTGTCCGAGTCGGAAACATCTGTTCGAGCGCATGTCCTGTTCAAAAGTGCCCTTTAGAGACCTATTATCGGACCTACAACATGCACAACGCTTCCTTATGGGTCTTGATGGATGTGCTCCATTGCTGACGCTGCATGCTTGGTTCCTGCGTTATCGCATCAGTTCTTTTCCTGTTTTTCCACTCAGTAAGAGGCTGCACCTAGCTGCTTTCACCCCAGGCGCATTCACAAGCGACGGCTATGCTTGAACCGCTTTGTATCTCGTCATTGCAATCAAACTTAACTGTTGACGTCAGTCCCGTCTTCATATGTCCATCTTGGCTCTCGAGCGGAGGTGAGCTAATCGAAGCTCCGGGTATTCATCCGCGAAGGTCCCTCCGTTAATGAAGATCTCCGTGCGGTGAGGAACACGCCGATGCGGGGTGCGGCAAGTCAACGTTGGCCTGATATAGACGCCTTAGTTTGTCTAGCACTCTTGCTACGAACTGCGGGTCCTTATCTAGTCTTTCCTACCCCGATACCCTCTGTTTGGGTTTGATGCGCTGCTATCGCTCACTATTCTTCGCAAGTGACGTCTTGGAGCCACAGTCCTTTCGGGTTTGTTTCACGGCGGACTACGTCTTACGACCGACAGTCAAAGATCCGCCGGTCAACATGGGGTTACTTTCATGTAGACCCCGAGCACGTTCTCTTTGTATGTTTCAAGGGGAGTAAAAAGAATAGCTTGTAGTCAATGAACGTCCGCTATCGTGCCACCAGTAAGAATGGCTAGATTTCTCGGTTCCTCACCGCGGGCAGTAGAGAATTGTTCTAGTATCTTATCCTATATCCTGTTCATGAAATAGTCCATTTTGTGCGTTGTCGGATGTCGGATGCCAGCCGAGAATTACACGTGACACCAGCTGACACAAGCTTGTTTGGCTCGGCAAATGCCGGTAAACTGAGCAGTTTTACAGCCACTGATCTGAATGTCGTCGAGTGTTCTAAGCACATCGGTATCGACGATCCTCAAGAACAAGGTATGAGTGTTACAAGCGACGAGCGCCGCTATGTTTAACCTGCACTCTGAAATCTGCTCTATAGACTCAAGAAAATGGCTCAACGAGTTACTCTCCGCAAGCGTCAGCCATATAATACCACGTCAAACCGCAGGCGTGTGCTTAAGACCCCTGGCGGCAAGCTTGTCTACCACCATATTTCAAAACCAGCAAGCTCCCCAAAATGCGGTGATTGCGGTATCGGGCTTCCTGGCGTACGTACATGGGAAAGCTATTCAAAATTCTAACGAGTGTCTGACGACCTCCAAAACTGTATTAACAGATCCCTGCACTCAGGCCACGAAAGTACGCTACTATTTCGAAGACGCAAAAGACCGTACGCCGTGCATATGGGGGTTCAAGGTGCGGTGATTGTGTGAAGTCTCGGTTCGTTTCCCGTGCTACACTTTATCATCATCAACGCTCTTCTTACCCCATAATTCATAGTATTCTCCGCGCATTTCTGGTAGAGGAAGCTAAAATTGTAAAGAAAGTCATCAAATCTCAGTCGGCTACAGCACGAAAGTAGGGTACTCTAGACCGTCAATTATTATGACATGCATCATGCCCTTTACTATCCATCTTTTACGCCATCCAGCAACAGGAGAATACACATATAATCCAACTAGGAACCACTCTTGTAGCGGTTGAGAGCCCAAACTAAGGACATGTCTTTTTGGCTCACTCAGGCAGGCTAAAAGCACATCACCGTGTTCCATTCTGAGCACGCTCTTTTTTTCCTATTGGCGCCCCCCTTTGAGTCTACCTCTACAATCAAGCGCCCGCTCATCTTGTGTTTCCGGGCGCTAAGTACGGTCGGACCTTCTGCTGGGCTCCAGTTTCCGAAATAAGGACTCCCCGATAAATACTACCGACGCATGCGGCATATCCCGGTTTGACGCAGCTTCCCGGAAAGCGCATTATCCGCTCAAGAGAAATATCCAGGCTATATCCTGCTTCTCCCCATTCGTGCTCTTAGACCATGGACAAGTCCTTTGGTGAGCCATTAGCTCGTTGGAATACGCAAAGTTCCCGAGCATTTAAGCTCCGGCCTCCGAGCATCCCAGTCTCAAACGAGGCATATATCTCCATTTTTCCAACTCAGATCCCCTATAAGTTATGAAAGGGGAGACACTAGCTCGACTTATTAATCCTAGGCTTAAAATAATAGTTCTGGTGAGTTCGGGTGAGATCTGATGTCTTTATGAGGTTGATTGATGATAAGATACCGTTGCTCTCTTCATACACAACGATTTGAACATGCGCAATGTACTACTCGATGATCGCGACATGCTGTCGGTCATAGATTGGGAGTCTGTAGAATCCTATTCTACCCCACCGTTGTTTTGAGTATTTCGCGATAAAATACGCGGACCAAAATCTTCTGAGCTGGCTAAACTACATGGCTGAGCTAAACTTCAAAGCAGAAGGGGTGTAATTTTTGGCATGAATATAGGTAGCCGCTTTTCACATACGGACAGAAGGTCAGCGTTACCCGTGTTCGTTTCGGCTACGGCTTTCGAGGGCTGATACCAACGGAAACCATAGGCGTTCAGCTCATAGGAAACAGGCGGCCTTTACATGGCAGTTGTGTCAGAGTTAGAACTTGTTTTACCTTACCAGCTCCGCATCTTCAAGGTGCGGAGTTGGTGGAGGTACAACCGCGCTATCCAAACGATCGTGAGCTTGGCCTACTCGGGTCGATCCTTACTCTCAGAGATGCAATGAAACCCGTAGCACACAGTATGTGTGCACCATACACCCATTATGCCACCACCGGCAAGGTTTTGCTTACCATACTTCTCGTAGTATTTCGAACACCTGCCTCCACGATCGCCTAAGTTCTTTTTTTGCCCATGTTTCAACCTCGAATACTTCAGTCGCTCGCGAATCTTTGGTAGGTTGTAATGAGTTTTGACTGATCTTCTCGAACACGGGGCGCCACTAGAGGATCAGAATGATGAAAAGATGGATGATTGGCACAAGGTGAGTGAGCATTTACCCTATTGATTCCAACCTCTACTAACTTTTTTGAAAGAGACAGGAGTGGCTTCCAGGCATCCAACGAGCCACTGTTGGAATAGAGACACTCACGTCCCACACCGCAAATCAGCCACACCCCGCAACCACGATGAAACTTTGGTGCCACATACTCAATTATTGGAACGTTCCTCTTGATGCTCTCAGCGTGTCTGTAGAGAATGATACCAGCATACAAGATATGAAGGAAATGATAATGGGAAGTTATTGCCCAGTCCAATCACCAGTTGCCCATGTCAATGCGACGGGCGATGGTACACGACGGCGACCTCCTTAGCTATGTCGCACTTGAACGCTAAATGTATCACGTTGCACTGACTATGATCAGCTGGATATCATTTGGATATTCACCCTCATTGTTGTCGAATTTAGATCGATGTTACTTTTTGGTCCTGAATGAGCCTGTAATGTCGTCGACAACACCTACGAATAGTACGGGGATAGAAGCTCCGAGAGCAAAGATCGGGGAGCGAAGAAATCAGGGTGGTATACGAATGCAGAACGCGTCGAGGCATCGGCGTCGGAGAGTTGACTGCGCTTGCTCTCCCAACTAATCGATTTTCTTATACTTATCATTGAGGCTAAAGTATTATTGCTAGAAACTCCAGGCAAACAGTTTACATCATATCATGATAGGAAAGTATTGATGCTCAAGCATGGGGGGGAAACTCTAGCTGGCGACATATTTCTATTTTGATGTTCAACAAAGGTATACGTGCTAAGCAGAACCCTTCAAGTCGTTGTGCGTAAAAACCAACGAGCGAAATGCGTAAGGGGGGAGAGGTCCAGATTCTGGAAGTCGGAAACGTCGATGCTTGTACTCATTTCGAAAGTAGTACTCGAATTCCTCTAAAGTCGAATAGACAGGCGCCTTACCATGATTTGGAAATTGATAGCCATCGCATGCTAAAGGCTTTGTTCCAGGTGGACCGGGTCTGTAATCTGATTCGGGATATCGCACATGGCGGAGTTGGCGAAGGTACGATCGCATAGTTAAGATGACTATGAGTTTTCGCCAGAGAGACAGCGAAGGCCAGAGTGTATCTAGACGTTGGCTGTTGGGCACGAAATCCATAACGACCAAATGACTCTCATCGTCGTCGATGATGGATCGATGATGACTTATATTTATCATACGCCTCATGTACGGGACTGGGATTTTGGTTTGTCTTCGTACGAGGTCCATGGCAAGCGCCTCGGATACTGCTTCCTTCCAGAGCCTGAACCGCTTGGCTGCTGTATCTTTCGAAATTTGGATGAGTCTGGGATCTATATGCACCTTGATTGCGCGAAGGATGTCCTCGTCTGTCCAAAAGCTCGACTCTGGGACCTATGCACGTTTGATCCAAATTTAAATGCGCTTGAAGATACAACATACTGTTGTTTCAGGCACCGCACGAAACGGGCTACACAGCCAAAAGACCCAGTCCAGTATGCTTAGGATCGCAGCGATAAGATAAAAAGTGGATCGGCTAAACCTTGGGTTACATATATTAGAATTGAAACAAAGAGCAGAGATTGGACATGCATGTCAGTCAACCGACGCGAGCTTACTCGCTGAGCCATAGATTAAGATAGGAGAGCGAATATGTGGGGCGTCGTGAGCGATATATACTGTAGTAGGCTACTTAGTAATCTGATCGCGCCACTCTTTTACTGACGCTGTTACCCACCTATTGACGACGCTTCGCTCAAGTGACACAGCTCCGCGGACGGCTTGAGATGTTCTTCTGCTCTAACTTTGACCGGATGGACATTTTGATGCTTTCGCCACGGTTCATTCCTAAATTGGGTGCTTGGCCTGAGAGGGATGGTATCATCTAGCCGTCTTGAACGCCACAGTCTACTACAGAAGCCTTCTTGCCGAGCCGGCGCAAGAGCACGCCTGTTTTTGAAGGTGCTACTAAAGAACATTTAAAGAATGGCTTAAGGAGTTGCTTTCACGTTACAGCTCAGCTACATAAGATGTCGCGCGGTAGGTTGTTAGTTTGGTTGAGTGGTTTATGTGGTAATACCCATGCAGAATTTCTAGTGATAGAGAAGCCTATTGACTTTGAACGTTACGACCCCGAGGACAATACAGGCCAGGTAGCGTTCATTACAATGCGCGCTTTGCCATCCAGTATTCAAAAATCGAGTGAAAGGTGAAGTCCTAAACACTTCACCTGGTTCACTGGAGGGTGAATCTTCGGCTCCTATAAGAGTATAATGGGGACAAAAAATTTGTTCAGCATTCGTCTTTCGAACCCAGTGCTCAGCACAATTTTGCTCACACACTTACCAGTGGATATGTCTAAAGGGGCATTCGGGGACCCAATTACAGTCGAGTAAGTCTGAGATTTCTTTTCCAAATCAATTGCTAAGAAACTGTAGTGTCAAAAACGGATGCATCGGGGAAAAATATCATTATTTTTGTAGCACATTTGGCCTCAACTCCAAATCGTAACTTGAAATGTGGGCTGGAGCTTGGGGGCGTATAATTTTTTATCCCAACATCTGGGGCTTCTTGCGTTGGACTTTAGGATCTCCCTGTTTCCACAAGCTCATCTGTGGGTATATTGCGAGCCGAGACGGGGAAATTTGTAAGGGGTTATCGTGTCTATAAACAGCGCATATACGATATCTTCGTGTGGATGACCTGCTAAGCGACGAAGTTGAAACTATAACGACTTGGAGTATTCATGTCGAGTTTTTTCTCCCTTGTAGAATATCGAAGGCTCTAGTACAATGTAATAGTCGATCAAATAGAATGTCTGTACGAATAATGCATCAGTTACGCCACAGTCGGATACAAGCCCGTCTATTTACGTTACGTGCGTAAGTCACCATCACGAACGTGATCGATCGTCCTCTAACGCTCAACGTTCAACTTGCACAATTTTTGGGTAGACAAGCAGTGAGCTGATTTTCTTGCGAAGCAAAAAAGTTCTGGTTAAAAATGTCGAAGCATGCTGCAAGAATACGTGAAAGGCTTCAAGATTGACGATGAAAAGCTTCGAGCACAGGGATTTGGACCTACAGAAAAAGATCCATCAAACACCAGATACTACAGGCTTGTAGTGGGACTTCTCCCGCGAGAGTCATATCTGTACGTTGCTACGGGATTTAACGATGACGGCGAGGACAAGAGAATGGAGCTGATAATCGTCATGGCGTATGGCTTCGACAAGGCTGAATTAGAGAAAATGGATATGCCATCCCATAAAGAGCCAGTACCAAATGTCGCAAAAGCCGTGTTGACTGCAGGAGTTTGGCTTGTCAATGATTAAGCATGCTCAATTATGAGGAGGTGCGTTCAAAGGTTTTCAGCCCTCTGTGTAAACTCGTCTTATCCGTTTCTTCGTAGATGTTGACGCCCTTAGCCTTACATGTTATTAGCTGCCGATTTGCGGGCTTCGACTATTTGAGGTTGGAGTTGTACGCAATTATCCTATCCTTACCGCAGTCGAAGCCAATCCGAATGAATATTCTACTTTGTTGAGTGCTCTCTTGTTGACAGACGAAATGTGTACAACCCAAAATGATTGTCAACTTTTTCTTCCTCCGGTTGCATTACTCTAGAACTATACCAAAAAACGGTAACAGCATGGACACCTGCGTACCCCCTTTTTTTACCAACTCGTCCAACCCTAAGCGGACCCCCTTTGAAAAGGGGGGGACATGAGTCCGACATCAGGAAATGTCCTCATTGCTCAACATTGTCTTGC
>JABCKM010000046.1:0-14198 GCA_018221805.1 Rugosomyces carneus
TCTTAGGGGATCCACTAGACAGACGGTCTCGCATTAAAGACTTGGCATGAGGCATGTAGAATAAGGTAAGCAGACCTGGTATCGCCCTCGCAACCTTTGCACAATGAGAAAAGGTGACCGAATCCAAAATTTGCACTATTACTAGCCGTCATGACGGTGAGGACTTTGACAACCCGAATACGATCGGAGAGCTTGTTAGACGCAACGTTTTTTGAGGCATATGTGTAAGATAGATCATCTAGCTCTAGAGCAAAATTGAGAAGATCTGTGAGAGGCAGGAAAATAGATGCTCACCTGTAGCCACGAAGGACCACTCTGACTCCAGAGCACAAGCTAGCAAGGGGTATATGGAGGATGCACCAGTTCCACTGCCGTTATAGATGAGCTCTTTACGGGTATCCTACACCCACGGTGACCACCTACATATCTAACCCGACAACTGCAACATGGTCTTTGCGTAGCACGAGAGGAACGATCTGTTGCATGTGCCAAACTATGTCTTGGATCCATAGAACATAGTTGAGCCTAAGATATAGGTCAAGATGCGAGAAGAGCCCTTCACAGCTTTGACTACCTATTAGGGACCTTCGAAACACAATGTGAAAATCGGCGCCAGCAAACATATATCGTAAGAGCGAACGTACGGGTGGACAAAGTCTATCTGCTGGGAGATCCAATTCGAGATTGAAGTCGCGTTTCAACAACGCTTGCGTCAAACATCTGCATAGATGATAGAGAAAGAGGGAGAGAGGGCAAAAGATACGGTCAGCCTGGATTTTTGCTGAGACTTTGCGAAGATGCAACTGCACCGTTGTCCCGCGTCGTCCTGGAAGTCGAAGTGATGGCCATGGACACTGTCGCGTGAAAACGAATCAAAAATGGGAACGTGAGAAACATGTCAAAAAAGCTAACAAGTTGGCAAGCGGAGGATACGAGCATGCTAGGGCTTCGAAATCGAGAGCGTCACGGTACAGATTTCTTGAATGCATTTAAACAAAACAGTTTGGAAAAAGTCAGACAGAGCGACGCCAGCAGGATTCGAACCTGCGCCCTCAAAGAGGAACAGATTTCTAATCTGTCGCCGTAACCACTTGGCTATAGCGCCTGCATTGGTCGAAGGCAATGTGATAACTATCATGCACTCCACCCTGCCGTTGTCTTGTAGCACCAAACCTTATGGTCTTCCGGTATGTACATGACTGATTCAGACGGAAAACAATTATTCTATATCAATGCGATAGTAATACAGAATTATTACTCCAACATCCTTCCATGTCATCTAACCGCCCCATCCAATCTTGTTTAAAGGAGTAGTGGGGTATATGCGTATCCGACCTTTGAAGAAGCAAGAACTTTATATCTTGCGGCGGTTTCAAAGCTTCGAGTTGTTGCATCATAATCTGATCTCGGGCGTGCGACACGGCTGGCTTGCCAGATGCCGGGAAGGGTGGCGCTGGTTGTACGACAACATGACGGAGCCGGGGTGGTAGTCTGGAAGGAAAGGGTGTTTTCCCAACACCTAGAAAAGCTTCTTCGAGCTCAAGCGCAAAGCCAACGGCCATGCTGAGACCTGAAATACGCAGATGCGTCAATGATGGACAAGCGTCTTCTAAACTGTTCATTTGGAGGAGCCCTGAAGGGTTTCTGTTGCCGTGAAGGTGCAGTCGCTCAAGTAGGGGCATTTTACCGGAAGCTGAGGGGAAGGGATAGAAGCCTGAGACAGAAAGCTCGCGCAAACGGGGAAATGATGTGCGGAAAAGGCGCGCAATGGCGAGGGTACTCGTAGATGGTGACGCAGAAACAAATGATAGGGTTTCTAGCGTTGGCGCTGCGAGAGTGAATATTCGTATGAGACTTGAGTTATTCTCGCCATTCTGAGCCTTTACTGTCTCATTGCTGGGACTGATAGTGTCGGATATTGATAGGTGCCGGATGCAGCGTAGATGTGGAGGCGTGTTTTCGAGTTTAGACGATAGAGTTGATATTTTATCATTTCCGGATATTGCGATGGAAAGAAAGATAAATGGACGCGAAATCTCCCCAAAGTAGCGCGAAACTAGTCGAAGGCTTCGGGCGGTGCGGCCATCATCCATACAGGCCAGCTCGCAAATGTAAGCGTGGAGCTCTGGAGGGCAAGCCTGCATGTCTACAGCGAGTTGCTGCGATGAGGACTGCCATTATTATTATCTTGTACTGAAGATGGTGCACCGATGGCGACATGTGGCGACATTTCGCGACATCTTTGCTTTGTCAGCCGACGACTGAAATAGCACTTATACTGACGTACAGTAATGGAGTAAATAGCGCTGGAAGATAACTATCCGTAGTCCCAGTAGGGAGTACAGTCATGAAGAACACGACGCTTCGCATATAGCACGCCCGTTGTGTAGTACAATCGCTATCACTGCTGGCAGAGACTCAGGAGTCAAGAAGTCCGTGGGCAGAACGTAGCAGGCAGAAGATCGATCAGAAACTATCTCTCCGACTCTAGAGCCTATTAAAAGGTCGGACGTATCAAGTCTGGTAATAAGTGTGAATAGCAATCTTTCAAGCCAAGCGCTCACAAAAAAGTGGAAGTTGAAGTCCTCCGGTCTTACATAATGAGCACTCGGCGACGCGTCGACTCGGGATCCCGACGCTTTTGGTCTTCTTAGACTTCTCTTAGACTCCTCCGGTCCGTCTAATTCCTTGCTTCTGCCTTCTGTTCCTTTACATGTTTGAAGCTCTCGACATCATTCTTATGCCTTCTAATTATAGCCCATGCTACAGTTTTGCTCCACTTCGCAAGTGCGGCAGAGGAGTGTCGCGTCTCGATGACTTCGCATATCGTATTTTGGGTCATTTCCAAGCATCTTTCAATGAAAACCTCCTAAGAATATTAGGGGGTAGGCCCTTGGCGCTAACCGACTTAGATCATACCGCAGATTAGGCCAAAATGGGGTGTACAAGTGCGGTCACTCACTCCCTAATTCAAAGAGGTTGTTTCCCCCGACTACGACTTGTTAATTTGAGTGTTGCACGGGAATTTTCTTTGCATCGGTTACGTCGTCTGCTTTGAAAGTTGCTGCCCAGGTTTTCTTGTGTTGCGCCCAGCCGTTCTTGGCAACATGGATTCATACCACGCCTAGTCTGCGCAGCCATCAACTTAACCCTTTGCTATAATTCTCTCTTTCACTTGCTCCTTTCTTTAGCAATGTACCTGCTTTCGCTCTTTACCTTCAGCCTGCTCAACACTGCCAGGGCAGTCACCGTTTACGGGCAGATCCCTTTCGGCCAGACCAGTGGACTCAGTCCAACAGCTACTGCCACTAACACGGGGGTGACACCTCCATCGCAAACACTAGCTGCGTACGACGAGACGATCCTCAGGCCGCCGCCCCCTCCTACAGACCAGGCATTGAATTTTACTTTAAATCTTGCGGCTAATAATGCAACTGTTCCCAACCTATCGATCATGCAACATGGCTCTTTTTATGGATTTTCGATTGAGATGTCTGTCGTCACTCAACTAAGTGAGTCTTGGCACACCATTTTACACAGATAAATACTTACATTTTTCCTTCAAAGTGGGAAAAAACGCGTTAGTTCTCTTTTAACCACTCATGTCTTCAAATCTTATTTATTTTTTCTAGCTCACATCTTCAGGTGCCGTTTTTGAATTTGCTTGGACAGATTCAGCAGCGTTCGGGGGGTCTCCACATTCGTATTGGGGGCAACACTCAGGATTTCGCTTACCGGGTTGATCATATCGCTGATGGCCAGGCTACATCGAAGGAGAAATCAGACCCGAAGAATCCAGTTAGTTTCAGTTTAACTATACTAAGCTGATACCAATCTTACATCTTGTATACAGACTTTGACACCTGCAGTACTATACACGGATGAACTATTCTACATCGCTGCTAACGTTTCTTCACTCGTTAACGTCGGGTGGTATTTCGGTACGCATTTGATTGGTGTGGATGGTTGATTGTAGCTCAACTCTTAGTTTAGGTATTCCTTTCAATGACACTAATTGGCGGCTTCAAGTTGCCGAGAGGGCTCAAGCAATCCTAGGAGATCGACTTTACGGTCTTCAAGCAGGGAATGAACCCGATTATTATTTGAGGTAAATAATAAAGTCATTCTACTATATTTGCTGTTCATTCACATGTTGGATTCCAGTCATAAACACCGCGTTGAGCCTTATGGCCCTGCCGAATATACTGAAGAATTTGCTGCACTCATCAAGAATATTCAAGACAATCCAAACATCCCCGTCAAGAATATGTTGATCGGTCCAAGTCTCGCCGCAGGTCCCTGGCAACCCGACCAGCTGTGGCCCACTGGATATCTAGATAGGTTCAAAGATTCACTCAAGATCATCACCATGGAACAGTACGGTTCATTGTCGTTAATAATTAAAGCAGCCTCTGACCTTTCAACACAGTTACCCAACCAATAATTGTTTTGCTCGTTTCGGCATTGGTGCTCCTGTGGACCCTCAAGAGACCTTTGACGACTTCCTTCGCCATAATGCAGGAATCAACCTGATTGAAAAATTCTTAGATACTAGCAACCGCGCTCGAGCGCTTAACAAACCCTTCATCATGTTCGAGACTAATACTGCTACTTGCGGTGGTCTTCCAGGCGTTTCCGATAGTTTTGGTGCTGCCTTGTGGGCGATAGATTACGGTCTTACGATGGCAGCTGCTAATTTCTCTGGAGCCCTACTTCATGTAGGAGGGCAAAACGTATATTATAACGTAGGTGTTTCTTTTTTGACGATTTCGCGTCGACTAATAAGTATCTATTGTTTTAGCCTTTTACTGGTGAGGGCTACATATGGAAAAAGAGAGAACGGAGCTGAACATTTTCTTCCGTCAGCGCCACCTACTAACCAAACTTCTTTCAACCAATGGACCATAGGCACTATCTACTATTCCGTCATCATTGTTGCCGAAATCTTTGGTAAATCCAATGTTTCTCAAATCGTCGACACTTCAAACAATGGGCTCTATACGCCATCATATGCAATTTATGACAATGGAGCGCTTTCGAAAGTAGCTCTTCTAAACTATATCGATGACCCGACTGGTGCTCATGATGTTACGGGGAGCTTCACGATAAACGGAGGTCAAGTGCCACGAGAAGTGCATGTCAAGTGAGCAAATCTACTGGATGGGATGTATAAGTGTTGACAAAGTACCCGTTTTTTCTGTCTAGATATTTTTTAGCCTCGTCGGTTTCGGTGAAGACAAACCTTACATGGGCTGGGCAGGTAAATTTACCGTCTTTTTTCTCCCTATACTTCTGGCTCATTCTTTGTAGACCTTCGGGAACAAATTCCAGGTGGACGGTCGGCCCAAAGGAGAACTCAACATCACGAAAATTCAATGCGACCAGGCTGCCAATCTATGTAGTATTCCCATGAAAGCACCGTCTTTCGCTCTTGTCTTTCTCAATGATCCCACGCCCACGGGCCCAGAGACGGTTCCCACCTTCGAGACGACGGCACTCACGAGGACGATCAACACTGTGACTGTGGATCCGTCGGTGTTGGCGACATCAAACGGGCATTCTGGGAGAGAGAGGGCTAACCTTGGTAGTACCAGCCCTGGCTCGAGAAGCGGTGCTGAAGGTATCCGCACACTCATGCCAGGGCTCCTGGTGTTGTTGGCTATGTCGGTTGGAGCTGCCTTTACTCTCGGAGCGTTCAATTAATTGATCCGATATACACCTTGTATACTATATAATTGTTGCTGTGGATTCGCAAATGATACATAGATGCCTCGGAGTTGTTTGCCACGTGTAGCCGATCTAACCTGTCGATCCCGTGAGTCGGCAACATTATTTAATTACCGGCCCAGGTAGACGTGTAAACGCCTCATTACCGCTTTTAGTTTACTACATCATACCCTGGAAATCTCATGTCTGATACCCAAAGCAACAAAGGGAAGAAGACGAAGCCAAAAACAAAACCTGTAAACGTATGTTCGCAGGCTCACATCTAGACGTACTCTTTAATTAACCTCCAACGCTTTGGAGCGCCAGACGAAGCCAAATTCAAGCGGAATCTTAGGTGCCATTTCTGCTCTAGCAGTACTGTTGGCTGCTTTTTTTGCGTACAAGGTATGTATCACTCAAAATTTGTCATTGTACACATTCGAGCCTCACTGAACTTAAAAGGACCCATCAATACTTATTACCTTTCTTGATTCGTGGATTGGATTCTCGGACCACTGGGAAATCTCCGCACCCAGCACCGTCACAAACAACTTTACATTTCTGCCTGCTGATATACCAAAACGTGATGCTGTCGTGACTGCGTTCAAGGTATGCATTTCGCGAACTCTGCTACGGACGACATTCCCTGACACAAGAGTTGTTGCTAGCACGCATGGCTTGCTTATGGTATGACTATCAATCTGTGGTATGACATCGATGCTGAAGTGTCACATCCAGAAAGAGATGCAATGGGCGAAGATGAATACCATCCCATTAGCCGCAAAGGATCCAACCTGACAAGTGCTGGTGGAATAGGCTACACAGTGGTCGATTCTATTGATACTATGTTACTCATGGGCCTTCATGAAGAGCACGCGCGTGCTAGATCGTGGGTAGCAACCAAGATGGATCTAAACAGGCATGGTAATTTCAATACCTTCGAGGTGTGTTGCTATGTCACCTGAGTCTAAGTCTAGTACTTACTCAAATTGCTTGACATCGGCAGACAACTATCCGCGTATTAGGTGGTCTCCTTTCCGCATATCATCTATCCAGCGATTCCCTCTACCTCAAGAAAGCTACTGAACTCGCTGATCGCATGCTTCCCGTTTTCGGTTCACCCTCTGGGCTACCATATCCCATGATCAATCTTGCTGCTGGTACTGGCGTTCGCAATTCTGATTACGTGGATTTTGTCAGTACTGCAGAAGTCTCCACGCTTCAGCTGGAGTTCCGGTATCTCAGCCACCTAACTGGCAATGACATTTACTGGAGGCGTGTGGAGAACGTACGCTTCTTTCCAATTGGATATTGCTGCTTTAATTAAAGCGCCACTTTTAGGTTATGAAGATCATCAAGACAGCACGATTGCCTCACGGCCTAGCGTCGGTTTTCATGAAGTTAGTTTTCATGCCTGCCGCATGCACACGAATGATTATCAACTCATTGTAGTATTAACGATGGCCAATACGTCACGTCGGCTGTACGTCTTGGATCTCGGGGTGACTCTTACTATGAGTATCTACTGTGAGCTTTTTCCCTATTTTTGCTCGAACACCCTTGGGACTAAGCTATTTTTACAAGGAAACAATACATTCAAACGGTATGCTGATTTGTCTCATACCGTTGAACTCTTACTAACATGTCGAAGAATGCTACAGAACCTGTCTACAGTGATGTCAGTAGCATATTCTGCTAACCTGATGTTTAACTGATGTCAAACTAATACCTATCAGATGTATGAAGACACAATGGCGGCTATTCATACTCACCTTGTACAGACAAGTACCAAATCTAGAATGGTTTATACTGCAGAACTTATCCCCGAGATGCGCGGCACTGGAGAAGTGTAATCCAATTGCTAGAATATATTCCTCTCTCTGACTTGACTTTCGGCAGGTCATGGCGGCTAACGCCCAAGCAAGATCATTTGGTGTGTTTCCTTGGTGGATCGCTAATGCTTGGTGCGACGACAACTGGTGCTTTGGCTCATCCCGTTTCTATCCCTCCTCGTGATAAGGAGTTATCTGAGACGGGGAAACGTGACTGGAAAACTGGAGCTGAGCTTTTGAAGACTTGTATTGCCACTCATGATACCGCCACGTACGCCCCTCTTTCAATGTTCTTGTATTTTTAGATTTTTATCCCTGTGGTCTGGCAGAGGGCTGTCGCCGGAGATTGTACACTTCCGGATACCTAGCGACGGAATGGATAACTTGAACGCACCTACAGATTGGTATATTAAGGGTGCACGGTGAGAAATATGTCAAAACCGTCTCGCAGGACGCTGAAGAGTGTTTGTACCGCCAGACCTGGTGAATTCCCACCGTACGATGCACGATATATGTTACGGTGGGTATCTGTTTTCTTTGCATGCTAGTTGTGCTTAGCTCCCGTGCTCCGATTTAGCCCAGAAACTGTAGAGTCCCTGTTCATTGCATATCGTCTAACCGGGAACGAGATATATCGTGAACGTGGATGGAAAATCTTTGAGTCAATTGAGAAGCATTGTCGAATACCTACAGGGGGGTATGCGACAATTGTCAATGTTGACGAAGTTCCAGTCAGACACGAGGACAAAATGGAGACATTCTTTATGGTAAGTTGGAGTGGATACAATGTGAAGGATAATAGTGAAAGCCCTTTTGCAGAGCGAGACGCTAAAGTACCTCTACTTGTTATTCGATGATTCGAATACCTTGCCCTTGGACAGTGCGTTTTGTCATACTGGGCTGTTTGGAAGAGTACTAATCATGATCTGAATTTCCAGAGTTCGTATTTAACACTGAGGTTAGTTCATTTTTTCTACTGCTGTCGTATAAAGAAGCTAAACTATCACGTAGGCCCATCCTCTGCCTGTTTTCCAACCCACCATACAGATTGGCTTTTCCTAGACATATATACCAATCTATCTATTAATCAGGATGTATTACTGTACAAGTATGCTCAGTAGGACAGGACTAATTCACACATTCCCCAACCAGGCTTCAAACGCTGGCACAGTTTCGGCGTTGTAATGCAGAGCCACCTAAACTAAATTCATCACTGTTACTGCAACAGCTTCTTCTAACCATTGATCATAGACATAATTTCATGCATGTCTTACGGTACATGTGTCAGAGCAGAGTCGATGTGGTTGATCAGTTTACTCCTCGTCATCCTCTTCACCTCCTTCCTCCTTCTTGGCTGCAGCGGCGGCACGCTTACGCTTGACACGTCCAGGTCCTCCACCACCATAGGGCGACGTTAGCGCAAAATCGATGTGCTTTTGCGAGTCAAGACGAACAACAAAAGAAGGGACATTGACGATTTGTTTGCCCACGCTGAAAAAATGTCAACCCAACCTATCAAATTCGAAATTCGAAATTGAACAGACCGAATATGCCTCTGCCTAATTAAAACACGAGCGTGATGGATACTTTTAGCCAATCCACTCTTGAATACCTGCGTCTGCAATCTCCTCTCCAAGAAATCCTCAATCTTGAGAGCCAAAACGTAATCGAGACGCATACGAGATTCGTCGAGCACACCAATGCGTACAAGACGACGGATCAGGGCGTTACCTTCAAAGAGGCGTTTGGGGTCTTTAGCGTCGAGCTTAAGTAACTCACGAGCGGCACGTCGGATTTTTGATAGGATGAGGGCGATGCGCCATATCTCACGCTTGTTGCGTAGACCGTACTCGCCGGCAAGCTATTGAATAGATCAAGACGATTATGGACAAGTATGTTGAGATATTCCATACCTTTAATTCAGCATCAAGACGAGCTGATTCGAAAGGCCGACGGGGGACCTTGTAACTGTGAAGTTAAAAGGCAATGGGGCATGGCTTATTAGCACATTGCAACCCTCCACAAATAGTGGATCTTGAGGTAAATAGCTCACGTCTTGGAGTGGTTTCGGGGTGCCCTATACAATGAAATCAGCTTAAAATTTCAACCTGCCCACTGTCCCTACGCTACCTAGGCATTTTATTGTCTTGAGGATGTCGACAACGAGCTTGAGTGCGCCGTCGAGCTCAAATAAATCGTTTACGACCAAACTCTGATAAATATGCGAACCACACTCTGGCAATAAACTGTAAAGTACCACACTTCAGCCACTCGGCATCTTCCGATCCACCCAAATTTGACCTCCTTGCCTCGTCGATACCGTCAACGACCCAGATCAACGTACGCCGCATAATGAGTTTGCATACTTACAGTTTCTCACTTTGATCACAGTCCTCAATATGCCGCACTCATTCGGTTACCGCGCGCGTACGCGCGACATGTTCAAACGGGGCTTCAAGGGTGTGCATCTCCATGACAAACATGTATCGGAAATATTAATCCATCGACAGAGCATGGGCCCACAAAACTATCGACTTATCTCATAAACTTCCACGTCGGAGATATTGTTGATATCAAGGCTAATGCCTCGCAGCAAAAGGGCATGCCCCATAAATACTACCATGGGTTCGTCAACATTGTTCAATCGTGAAATTCCACACGAAGTCTAATCTTGTCAACTTCAGACGAACTGGAATTGTGTATAATGTAACACCTTCTGCAGTTGGTGTTATCGTATACAAGGTCGTCGGAAACCGTTACATGGAAAAGCGGGTCAATCTCCGCGTTGAACACGTCCGTCACTCAAAATGTCGGCAGGAGTTTTTGGATCGGGTAAAGGCAAACAGCGCTGCCCATCATGCTGCCAAGTCTAAGGGTGGTAAGTACAGTAGGACATTTCCTTCTTCCTAGTTTCTCATTCCAACCTTAGAACGTGTCAACTTGAGACGAATCCCCGACCAACCACGCGAAGCCCGCACCGTCTCTACCGCCGATAACGCTCCTCAGACTATGACCCCCGTGCCTTACGAGACAACAATTTAGATGGACAGTTTGTTGCTTTGTCTGTCGCAGGCTAGTAGTATGTCTGTCTTATTGCTCTCATGCCCACATGCCCCAGAAAATAAAATCATGAAACCCTCAAAACGATATGCACCCACTGAGTTGTGCCGAGTGTATATAGCTGGAGCTCCTCGAGCTTCGAAGTCTGTCTGAGAGTAATCCGACAATAAGCATGAGACCACCTGGATCTCGCCTATGTAGCTCTCTTGTCAATCTCGCGGACCAGAGTTATGTCGCGCTTGACTTTATTTTAACCCTGCATGGGTTCCTGAGCCTCGAACACGTTATCGGAGTCTATTCATTGCTTTCACTGTACTGACGCTAGCTATGACAGAGTTTCACTTGCGATGTCTAATATTATATCAGTGCTTACACATTGCGAGAAGCCACACGAAACTCCCCGACTTACATATACGTTACCGTACCACTGAGTCCGAACCAACCCATCTACCACCATCATGACTGGAAAACTCGCTTCAGGTGTGCCTCAAGTGATTTCGAAAGTTTCCAGCTGATGATTTCAAATAGAGTATCCCTCCTGGAAAAAGCTGCAACAGATCTATGACTCAGAGCGCACCAAGCTCGTTCTTAAAGATCTATTTGCGCAAGATTCAGGACGATTTTCGAAATTCTCTCGCGAATACTCTTCATCCGATGGTCCCGATGTCACTTTTCTCCTCGACTACTCCAAAAACTTGGTCACTAAGCCTATACTCGACACTCTCCTCTCGCTAGTGCGTGAGGCAGAGGTCGAAAGTGTGAGAGATCAAATGTTTTCTGGAGCCCATATCAATACATCCGAGGACCGCGCTGTGCTACATGTCGCCCTCCGTAACTTTGGAGACTTCAAGATCCGTGAGGGTGGTGTTGATGAGGTTGATGCTGTACTCGCCCATATCAAGGAGTTCTCCGATGCCGTACGTAGTGGCGACTGGAAAGGATATACCGGCAAGACCATCAACACTATCGTCAACATTGGCATCGGCGGGTCGGATCTGGGACCTGTCATGGTGACAGAAGCGCTCAAGGCATATTCAAAGCGCGATCTTACGGCGCATTTCGTCTCCAACATTGATGGGACGCACCTCGCAGAGACACTGCGTCTATGCGACCCCGAACGCACGCTTTTCATTATCGCGAGCAAAACATTTACTACACAAGAAACTATCACGAACGCAGAAAGTGCAAGAGACTGGTTCCTTGAAACCGCAAAGGACAAGACGCATGTCGCTAAACACTTTGTGGCGCTCAGTACCAACACAAAGGCCGTCACCGCATTCGGTATCGCAGAGAGTAACATGTTCCCCTTCTGGGAATGGGTGGGCGGCAGATACAGCTTGTGGAGTGCAATCGGCTTATCAATTGCCCTCGTTATTGGATACAAACATTTTGAAGAACTGTTAAAAGGTGCACACGGAATGGACAAACACTTCAAGGAAACCCCACTTGAACAGAATTTGCCTGTTATTATGGCGGTCTTGGGTATCTGGTATAATGACTTTTATGGTAAGGTTCCTTGCTCTAGCTGGGTCCGATCTTGTCAGCTTCGTTGCAGGTGCTCAGACCCACGTCCTTTTGCCTTATGATCAGTATCTTCACAAGTTTGCGGACTACTTCCAACAGGTAATCCATTGCTATGCTCAATTTCTCGTATACTGACTAGATTTGTCTTTCAGGGGGATATGGAATCGAACGGCAAGACTATTACCAAGGGCGGCCAACGCGTAAACTATGAAACTGGTGTAAGCCTTTTTCTATCCTCGCCGGTTACATCTTTTATCGTATTGTCTACAGCCGATTATATGGGGCGCAGCTGGCACAAATGGGCAACATTCCTTCTACCAACTCCTCCACCAAGGCACCAAAATCATTCCAGCCGACTTTATCGCCCCTGCCACGACGCACAATCCCATCGCGAGCTCAAAACACCACCGAATTCTGTTGTCCAACTTTTTTGCCCAGCCTGAGGCGCTAGCTTTTGGAAAGACAGAGGAACAGGTTAGGAAGGAAGTCGGCGCAAAGGCGAGCGAGGCGCTCGTGAAAAGCAAGGTATTCGAGGGTAACAAGCCGAGTAACTCGATTATATTCCCTTTGCTGACCCCGGCAACACTTGGCGCATTGATCGCATTGTATGAGCATAAGATATTTGTGCAAGGCGTTATTTGGGGAATCAATTCGTTTGGTGAGTTTTTAGTTCGCGTCCTTTCTACCGCAACCTTCTGATGATGGGCCAATAGATCAAATGGGAGTTGAACTCGGGAAGGTCCTGGCTAAGAATATTCTAGCGCAGCTGGATAAGCCTGACGATGTCAAAGGCCATGACAGCTCTGTAAGCTTTCTATGATAACGCCACTGCTTGCACATACTCATACACATCGCCAGACAACTGGTTTGATTCATTATTATCAGAAATATAGGAAAGAGTAGAGGTTTTTCTCGTTGGCATCGCTATTCTGTTCCGTTTTTAAACAATAAGAGTATGGTTCGTGAAGAGTAAAAGGAATCCGATTTTGTACTTGTATGAAGAAATTCGCTATACATCATGTATAGGTAGACAATGACACGCGCAGTTAAGTTACCGTAGATTGGGAGGCTTTTGAAAGAAATTGACATTGACATTGGTAATGGATACATGGATACATGGGAGTTATCGAAGACAAAAAAATACCAGTAGATATGCTCTAGTGGCAGGTACCATTCGAGCTACTGACGTGCCCGTTGGTAGCACCATTTGGGAAAGCAGGAATGCTTTGCGGGTCATGGGTTCCTGGAACGTCGATACTTGGATTCATGTCGAAAAACGAGTTTGGTTTCAGTGTTACGCTCAAATGCTCTACGGGCATACTATAGAGAGAGGCTGTCAGTGGTTGTTAGATTACGTTCACGGAGTTCTACGTACACAGGCCAATCCTCAGGTCTCGGTATATGCGTCGTCCCTAGGTTGACGAATTTAGACACCAACAAAGCCAACATATATTGGGGAAAGAATGACTCACCGACAGTCAAAAACACAACAACATCCTCATTGTCGATGTTTTTCTCGCCTTTCACCCACTTACCCACGGAGTCCTCTGGCTCTCCCCGTGTTTGAGGAACATATTTTCCGGCAGGCCACATTCTTCCACCCATTTCCCCCTCATCCTCACGGCAGACCCATAGGGCATTGGTTATGAAGGCCGCACGTTTCGCCGCCCAACTATCTGGTCGCGCCATCATTGGCGTCGCTCCACCCTTCATGCCGATGATATATCCAACATTCTTCCCACTACTGTAATGTTTCCTCGAGGGATTCACAATCTTCCAGCGACGTTCCTTTTGGTAGTCGTAAGGACGCGCGGTTTCCGTCTTGAGGACTTGCTCCGTAGACATGAAGGCGTTGCCTGCAAAGTTCTTTTCTGAGCCTGTAGGCGCATCGGGGAGAGGGATGATATCCGATTCGACGACAGAATTGTGCAGACCGTCGATCATAGGATCAATGCGGACAGAAAAGAGATGCTGATGGTTCTGCGCATTGATGTTTGGAGCGACGTGGACACCGAAAGGGCTTGGCTCGTCTTTTGCCGCAACGTACGTCTGAAGAATTCCAGTGAGACGGATCTC
>JABCKM010000046.1:14503-25388 GCA_018221805.1 Rugosomyces carneus
ATGACGTTTTCGATGATCATGGCACTTCCATTGTGGGTCACATACGAGCCGGGCTATGGGGCGTTCGGGATGGAAGACAAGAACAATAATACAAAGGGGCTCACAAGGTAGTGAATTTGGCCGACACAGTCACAGCCTAGGGAAAGTTCATTCGCCATTGTTCCCATGCCATATTCGCCACTTTTAAAAGGTTATTCTTTGAGTAGCCAAAACGAGGTTTACGACCGACTTACCTGTCAAAGGCAAACTTGCGTGGATGGGGATATTCTGGGGCACCATAAGGAACCACCATTTCCGCCAAAGATAAACGGTAAACAATGGGCCTAATTTCACCATGGTCGTTGTAAGTGACAGTCGATAGAGCAATTCCCTCTCTCTGAGTAAAGGCTTATGTTCGTTGTTCAATGTTAAATCTCGCATGCTGAAGTTCGGATGAGGAAAACGCTTACAAACATGCATCTTCCAGTTCTGCCATTCCAACTCATGACCATTGACCTTAAAGCTTACTCCTTCAGGCTGTGTGACATGAAGCGGCTTGACATCGTCACGAAGCTTGAAATTCTTGTTATCATCTGAAATCAAATCAGGAAGGAAGTTGTATCCTCTGCGCGGTGGAGGAAGGCGTTCCCTCCCAGAAGAGACGAGACTAGATTCAGATGTGGGAGGAGGGTGAGAAGATAGAGCCGAGAGTGACGGCCCATTAGGGGTTGCCTTGTACACAGGAGGGTAATCTAAAGAATGCTTTAGTTAGGTAACCAACAAGCAAATGTGAAAAACTACCGATATGAATCACTTCTTCTGTATTGGTATCGATGATGGGTATGAAATCCTTGATTATAATAAGTGAAAAGTACTGGTAATGTTGATGGAACGCGTACCATTGGGTGAGCGTACAGATTGTCGTGCTCAGAAAACCTGGCGAAAACCAAAGCTTGTTGGACCCTACGCTGTTGCGGAAAACGCTCATCATATCCGATAGACCAACCATCACAAAAGATTTGGTCGGGCGTTATACCTACATGGATCTGATCAAGATAAGGTTATTATGCTTTCATCAGCCAACTTACCGACATCAGCTGCGATTTTTTGGACTTGAGGGTTATTCTTTACTACCTTTTCGGCGGCTATCAGCTCCTCAACAGATATCTGGGCATGGATCTCTGCAGGGAGGGGCGTAAGCTTGTCCACAGTCCATTTTAATTCTCGATATGACAAGAGAGCGTTGTAAGAGCGCCTATCATGATAGCTTTCATGTTCAGATCTTTCCAGAGAGCTTAATTGACTTACCCGCTAACGACGTCATAGAACTGTATATGGTCACAAGAGCGTCGATAATGGTGAAAGACAATAGCAAAAAGTTGATTTACGCACATCGGATTCAGCTTGACGAACTATCGGTGTCGTTGTCTCCGGCTGCGCCCCAGGAGATAATGGTATACCCAAGTACGCTAAAACAGCTCTTTTCGGAGGCGGCAACAGATATAACGTGATGAACTTGATCGCTTTAACGTCGGTCTTTTCTGCGAGATAATGGCGCACTGAGAGGGAAGCAGCCCCGATCTATAATTGTACGTGGGTGCCTGAACGAGGGGAGGCAATTTCAACATACCTCATCAGGTGTTAGAGGATCTAATGGATGTTGAAATGCATTGGGAAGAGTTTTGACGGTCTCTTGCGCAGTGGTGGCTGTTCCTGGGACGGCAACAGGCGACATGTGGGCTCGAGGGACACAAACGTCTATTCTGGCCTCTACTTATAGCTGCTTTGGTAGCGGCTGGAAGGTCACCGGACCTTCGGAAACCCTGAGATTAGAGATACAACACCTAGCTTATCAGGTGACCTTGGCTTTATGAATTCCTTTGGCCCCCCCTTCGCCAAGGTCAGGACATCTATAATTTCTGGGATTTGTTGGTTGATCATTCGTTGGTTACCGTGAAGAATACCTGGGGCTATATTTGTCGCGTCCGACAAGAGCCAGGCGGTAGTCTTGTGCAACGGCTAGGGTCTGCATGGGGTAAGCAGAGGATTCATCGCTGACATAACAGTTAAGTTCAAGTCCCGGCCGGGTGCTACAGCGCTTAACGCGAACATACAGTAAGCGCTAAGCCAAGATTCTAAGCACCATCTAAACAGATATCAAGTACTGCAGCTTACAGTCACATACGTGAGTGGCAATTTGACTTCTTTTGTTATTTTCACTGATGAAATAAAATACCTCAGCCTAAATATACAGTGCCTCCGACCTCAATTAAAAGCTCTGAATAGAAAATTAGCTCTGGTCCGGCTATAGTGCAATATCTCCCCGGTTGCTTAATCGACTATCTCGATCTTATCATGATAAGTTCTCGTACACCACGTAAGCTACGGGATATGTTGTATCCTTGCCCACATGGCTTACAGCCCCACAATCTTATGCTCAGTGTGCCTAGATGGCGCTCGTTTAGCGTGACGTTTAGAGCCAGTCTGTTTCCTCTAGATCAGCACCTGTATTGGCTGGGAACCCTGGGATGTCATGAGTGTGTCATGATGCGCTCAAGTCTCCCACACGAAAGCAAACGACGCGAGTTACCGACTTGAAACAACTTGTAGAGAACAGTCCCTCCTCAAATCTATCAACACCCGCCCTTTCTCGAGCAGACCTTTTCCATGTCTACGACTGCCAAAAAATACTGTCTAGTCCATGTAACGATGTCCCTCGATTTTAGGCGTTGCTCCAAATATTCTTCGCGTCTTCGATTTCTTGCAACACGAGCTCATCAGAGACCGATTGCACAAAGCAGATGTGTTCTAGTCTCGTGGGCCCCTGCGAGTTGCGCGAAACCATAATTCATTATTCCACCAAATGGGGGGAAATCGCCTAATCTGGAAAACAGAGCTTATAATCACCGTCGATGATCATGATGATGATAATTTGTTCTGGAATCTGGCCATCACGTTCTATCCTGGAAAGGTCGTTTATTGTAGCCCTACCAGATGATCTATCATGGTCTTGGAACTCGGGTAACCGGAGCTTTTTCATCGCATGCGCGACAAATTCTAGGCCGTCTACATCGAATAGAGGCTACCCTACCAGTCACCTTAGGGGTCGTACTCGTACAAGACGGTAAAGAGACAAGCTGGCAACACATTGTATCTTAAGCCTGAGACTGATCGCCGGGTATATATAGTGCTATACAACGACGATCTGTTATCAACCGTAGTGTCCACGGCTGTTTGTTCAATCTCTGAAATCTTCCATACGTCAACTACTGCAGACAGTTCCAATCATGACATAGAATTGTGGCCACTGATATACAATCTCTGAAATCTTCCATACGTCAACTACTGCAGACAGTTCCAATCATGACATAAAATTGTGGCCACTGATATACTCTGCAGGTTCAGCGTACGACTACTCTTCTGCTTTTTGCTGAACCGCCTAATGGCTGTACTGTTTACTTTCTTTGCTACTATATCACTAGTACCGTATACATACGCACTAGGGGTGTGTATACAGACTCCTCCCTTTCAAGTCCTGAAGTCATTCTCATAGATCTTCGCTGTTCTCTGTAACGATCCTGGCGAAGACTGTTCTGGGTGGTCAGCCATCTACTCTGCGTGTGTCGCGTTCCGAACATTTTAAGAATCGGAAGCAGAACTCTAAAACTCTCCCGATGCAGCATATCCAATCATCCTCAGACACAGTTCTACCTAGTCATTAATGCTAATGACTATTGTATCAGCTCAACTGGCCCACAAGTTCGGTCTCGCGATGCATGTGTACCGGGTCTACGCCCCTCTAATAATCCTAGCACAGTGGTTCTCGGTTACGTCGATACAGGTGAGTCCAGAACTTGACGCTATCACATGCCCCCGATGTCTTCCTCTAGATCTGGGCTCCTCCAAAATCTCTTCCAAGATTGACACGTACGCTGAGTGGAGTAGCTCCTCTCGTCCCACGGGCATCTTTTTCGACTACACGGACGCCAACTCAATAATGAGGTATCAGTCAGACATAAATTACGCAAAAGACAAGGGGTTTAATTTTGTGCGTTGTATCGAGTCAAACCTCTAGAGCGTATCCATTTTGATTTTGCTCGTACTTTAAACAGATTGCTCTGAACGCTGAAGACGTGCCAAACTCCGATTATTACTCTATGGCAAATCTCATTGTCACTTACGAAAGTTCATATAACGCCTTTCAGATTTCAAGACTAAGGATTTCTCCTTTGACCCCCGCCTCTAAGCAAGTTGTCGTGTTAGCCCATGGCCCTACAAGCGGTTATGGTGAGATGATTTCAAAGCTCTCTTCAGCTGGCGTGGCAGCTGCGCACATCACGGATGTGTCGTATAGCGCTGATATCTCTGATCGTTGGAGTGAGTTTGTCAGTGAAGTTGCAGCATCTGGAGAAGTACGCCCTCCTGCCTCAACCCCTGGAGAAGTGCCCATTTCCAGCAGCGCAACATCTGAAGGAACACAGTCTTCTATCGCTGTGTCCGGAGTGCATCCCACTGGCCCTAATTCCACAATCGGTTCTTCCAACGCTTCTGGAGTGCACTCCTATACATCGTTTGGAGGTGTACCCCTTTCTACATCGCCCAGAGGGGTAAAGTCTATATACCTTCTCTTAATTTCTAATTTGACACTGTTATAGGTTTCATATACGGTATCATCGAGTTTGCCGCTCGGCTCGGCTACGCAAATTTCAACGGACAAGGTAACACGATCATCACACGCAATCAGAGCTATGTTATGACTTAACCATACATTCGATAAGCCGTCTTCTCAAGACAAGACATCGTCTCCCCCGATTGGTGCATTAGTCGGTGGTGTACTTGGCGGTGTCATATTGTTTCTTGTTTTATTACTTTTTGTCATATGGCGTCGAACGCGATCTCCGTACTCGCGTATGATTTCGTCCGTGTCTTGGTCTTTTGTATCAACTCATACGATTCTTTAGGTGGTTTCTCCGTTGACCCGTTCCGCTCTCTTCGAGATCAAATCCACATCGATTCAAATGAGAAGCTTCGAGACAATGCTCGGCTGAATGAAGATGTGGATGCCGCACAACCTGCTCAACCTGCAACACAACAAGGGGTTGAAGCGTCACGACCGTTTTCACTGTCTGTTGCTAGCGGAACTGAAAGCCCTCCATCGTACTCTGCCTCCCCGGCTGATGACAACCGAAGAAAATAGCGGGTCTGTCTCCGGTACTGCTACTTTCCCGACCTCTTATTATTACCGTAAGGTTGTCGCTTAGTTACGATGAGCGTGTTCAACTACAGGTGTGCTGAGAATCATGCCGAGTTGTGGGAAAGACGGCAGTAATGATTTGCATCCAAGAATAGATGTCATAGAGCGGTTACACAAAAGCGTTGACAACGCTATGCATGGGGTACGCCGACAGATCCGCTAACCGTGACGCCCATAAACTATTCGCATGATCAATAGCTGGGGTACCACACCCTTCAAAGTGGAGCCACAGCGCAACTGATTATCCGCCATGTTTCTCGCCTAATCTGACATCTCTTCTTGTCCCAGTATATCCCCGGGTGCGTTTATCTATCTTTTACACTAACCTTACTGTTCGGTCCATTAATGGTGATGCCTTAAAATATATTAGGATACCAAGTTCATGTGTGCTACGTGCAACGAAGCGATGGACAGTGTGCCAGCTGGTTTCTTTGAGCACTGTATTTCCGCTACCGGATGTAAATGTGGTAGGTGGAGCGACAAAAAAAAGAAGAAAAGAATACAAATGGTCCACATGGTGACCTGGGAATACCCTAATAACTGCGAGAAAATTCAGCACCAAAATATATCCGAAGAACGTCAAACAGCTCTTGCCAACAGTCGTGCGCACATATAATTGATTGCTGGATTTACGCATCACACGAGATTGACATCCGTCAACTATTTTGAGCCCTTTTCGATACTATAGTGTCCTGCTGACCGATAGTTTTATAGCTCTAGCTCAAGATGTCCATTTCCCTTCGCTTCCTGCGAAACCCATGCTGCTCCTTCTATTAATCGCTACAGCAGTGGCACCAGTTTATGCCCATGCACTAGGGGTGTGTATATCAAATTTCTTATATTGGGCCTCGGACCTAATTCTACAGATTTTTGCCGTTGCCTGCAATGATCCTGGCGACGACTGCTCAGGCTGGCTGCCGATCACTTCCGTGTGCGTCTGAAAATTTTAAGGCCCAAATAGTTTTGTGACGCCATCCAGCATATCCGAACACCCAGAAACACAGTTTTACATAGTTGTTAATGCAGACAACTACTGTATCAGTACAAATGGCAAACAATTCAACAAAGTCCGCGATCTCTGTGTTCCAGGCCTACGTCCATCTAACAACACCCTTGTCCTGGGTTATGTCGATGCTGGTAAGCTCAATAATGGACATAGAAGTCCCTCAACTATATATATTTTAGACCAAAGCTCCTCCAAAGTCGTGGAGGATATTGACGCCTATACAAAGTGGAATAGTTCTTCTCGCCCTACGGGCATGTTTTTCGATTGCATGTCAAGCACTTCTTCTATAACAAAGTACCAGTCATCTATTTCCCATGCAAAAGAACTGGGGTTTGGTTTTGTGCGTCGTTATTTCAGCCCAGGACTAAACGTGACCGTCTCAAGTTTCATTACTAGATTGCTCTGAACCCTGAAGACACACCAAACCCAGATTTTTTCCCCCAAGCGAATCTCGTCATCACTTACCAAGGCTCATACAGATCCTTCAACACCACAAAATTAAAAATCTCCTCGTCGACTCCTGCTTCAAAGCAGGTTGCTGTAATAGGCTATGGTCCTACGAGCAACTATAGTGCCAAAATTTCGGAGCTCACATCAGCCGGTCTGGGGGCTGCGTATATCACTGACAAGGAGTACGATGATGACTTTTCTATTCATTGGCGCCAGTTTGTCAGTGACATTGCAGGACCTGCAGCGGTACGCCCTCCTAGGATCACATACGGTATATACGGCATTAAACTGATTATCCAGACTCCGTCTTCAGCTTTGCCTTCCAGCTCAAGTACTGCCACTATCTCAACCGATACGGTAATTAACTACTACCTATATTCCTGCATCGTGCCTTCATCTAATGTTATATTAACAAGCCATCTCCTGAAGGAGACTCACCGTCCTCTCCTCCAACCGGTGCAATAGTGGGGGGCCTATTTGGAGGCGTCACAGTGGTTTTCCTTATTACCCTATTTTTTGTATTGGGTCGCCGACGACGAATTCTAGCTCGTTCACGTACGATCCCCCATCCGTCTCAACTTTTCAGATGATCTCATGTGGTTCTTTTATAGGCGATTCCTCTGTTGCCCCGTTCCCTCCTTTACGGCGCCAAACCTTCGTGGATGCTGTCGAAAAGTATCGCATCAGCACTCAGCCACTACCTTCCTCATCACTCAACGGTCGACCTATAACAAAGCCACGTATCGAGTTTGCAACACCTTCCACACCGTCTATCGCTGGTGGAAGCACAGGAGATCCTCCGTCCTACTCTGCAGGCTCCGACCAAAGACAAGTTTAGAGCGGACTCGTCTCCGATGCCACACTTTTTACATTCCTGGGATTACATCAATGTAGATTTCCAGTTACAGCGGACATTGTGTACATATATTTCTGGATGTATTGATCATGAGAACGGATTCGAAGCTGCCCAAGCGGCATGAAATGGTGCGAGCGTAGTTACAATTCAACAATAGATGGCGTCAGGCATTGACTGAATCATTGACTGGTTGTTTTGGATGAACTCTCTCCGATTATCAATCTCGTTAAGTAGGATATCGGGCGAAGCAGGTTGTGAACGATGAAAAAATATGGAGGAGCGCAGACCGGTTGATTCTGAAGAGTAATGGGACCCAAGGGCAAGATAACTTGAAACATTACAATTTGAGTTGTTCCCATCAACAGTCGCGCTCACAATTGATCCCATAGAATTCTTCACCGATTGATCTAATACATAAGAGTCCAAGATATCATCGAATCATTATGTCGATGGGCTATACGCTAGCGCGTAGAACACCCTGCCTTTTTATTCCTCACGTCACAGGTAAATCTTTGAAATGAAATAATTATTGATTATTAAAGGCGATGTGGTCCCATCAAAATGATTAAAGCTACGCCACTTTGCTAAATCCACTCCTATCCCTCCTGAAGGGAAGCCTTGGACTATGATAATTATGTTTTTACCCGACCACATATTACATGGCAGGTTCTAGGCTTCGTTTTTTACTGTATGAGTGAATAGAAATCTATAGTTGGTATTCATAAAAATTACGTAGTGAACTATACAAAGTCAAAATATATAAACATTCAACTTTTCTTGGCCGCTCAAGAGATTATTCTGTTGTGTCGCTTTACGATGATCTTTGCGAATCTTCTTCATCCGGTAGCTTTCGGAGTCTCTCTTCCCTTGAGATCCGGTCCTGAATTTTTAATACTTCGTAATTCCAGTCAGTCTTAAGGCATATAACAGTTCCAACCACGGAGCAAAGGAACATTGCCACCGTCACGCCTATCCATAAACCCTCGAGCCCAAGGTGCTTGCTGAACGCGAGCCAGATCCCAATCGGAAGTCCTGACCTACGTATCAACACAGATATAAACATGAACTATGGACGCAGCTGACCTAAAACATAATACGCGCTTTGAACGAAGTTAGTTTTAAGAAAGAGTGGAACGGTCAAAAGTCACTTACCAGACATTCAGAAGGGCGCCCATAAACTGGAAGATGGGTGAATTTTGTGTGCGAACTTGATTAAGATAGCATTCCCAGACACACCTGCTTGCCCATAGTCCTCATAAGGGCACCAGTAATGGTCGAGATCTCATCCACAACTTGAAAGAGTGCGAGAAGTGGCAACACTGACGAGACAATAGCTACCACCTCTATAATGAGTTTTCCTTGAAGTGAGCAATATTTCTGAAGAGTGAATGAATCGAAACCACCTGGATCATTGTTGAATATATGCGCCCACGATTTGCGGAAGACCATATAGTTGAAACTAGCATCCAACAGACCTTGCAGAAAAGTTTGATCCCAAAGGAGAAAAAAAACCTTACCTGATGACTGATGAAACGGCCAGAGCAAGAAGGATGGATACTTTCGCGGCTATTGCCGCTCTTCTAGCATCTTTAGCACCAAGAAGATTGCCAACGCTATAACATGGTCAAACTTGTGCATACTGACGCGACGTGTACAACCTTACCGTACTGCTGCAGCGCCAGAAAGAGCGAAGCCCGCTTGGAATGTCGTCGTAGCAGACGTGAGTATGATTGACTGAGCGGCAAGTTCAATGGGTCCGATGCTATCGGTCAGGGGTTAATTAGCTAAGTCAAGCCGTTCAAGACACAATTGTACATACAGTGATGCAACTAGAGCGAGAAGTTCCCAGGCCCACCACTCGGTTCCCATTTGCACTAGGTCAATATGCTAAGCCATAAGATAGATTTATGGAGGCTGGGCATATACATACCTACGCCGTAAAGGCCCAGACGCGTTACAATTCCCAGATTTTTGAACATCTTTGAAGACATCGGGTGCCACGCTGTGCGAGGTACGAGGAATATGCCATAATAAATGGAGATGAATGATACGAGGGTAAACGAAATAGCGGTCGAGATTGGTGCACCAACGAAACCGAGCCGAATAGGCTCAGGTCCCCACACTATAAGTATGTGGGTTTTAGTTGCTTCGGTGTTTTAGCCAAAAGAGACAGACCGAGGAGGTAATTGAGTAATACATTGATGGGCGCTACAATAAGCATGATCCGGGTTTGAACTCCAAATAGCCCTGATGGTAATGGTTAGCATAAACACGACATCTGTCTCGGACTCGTAACACCTTGAGACTGGAAGTATCGTCTGCATATAATAAATAAATAATAGATCTCAGCGCGTCTCATAGACACAGAGGTACTCACCGAGCGATACTATTAAATCCAATCGCTAAGAATTTTGGATCAACTTCCGAATAGCTCTGATACAGTGTAGCGCATACCCGGTAGCCCCAAAGCAACCCATCGCAAGTACAATGCAGCAAGTCGCGCAATTTCTGGCTCTTGCTTCAAGTGGAGTAGGACTTGTTCTGCGTTGAACCAAAGCACAAGGATAGGCTGTAGTGACATCAAGTTCAACCAGAGATCACCAAATACACAAGATGGGGGGTGCTAACCACAATGGCTATGGCAATCACAACAACTTGAACGAAAGAATCGGCACGCGTCATAAGCAAATAAAAAGACATGACTAACCCATACGTTGGGACCAAAGACCAACTAGCTCAGGATGGGAAGAGGTGTGCGCCGACGGAAGCAAAGTTTCTAACGCGCTGGAAAGTCCTTGAATCATACTCATACCAGTCACATTTGCAGTCATCGAGCCCAAACTGACTGCCGCAAGAGCTGTTGTAGAAAGGTGCCCGACGGAAACTACTTCCACGATGACAAGGCTGAACTCTAGTAGTTGAGATCTGAATAGGGCGCTAATTAATTGACAAAACTTCATGGTAAGAGTGTTTTACGGACCCTAGCACGGGCAAGGAAAACTTTACAATTTTCCAAGCCTCCTGCCAATACTCCCAATGCTTCTTCCCACTCGCGACTTCATCCGACGCGCTGCTTCCATTGGATATCAGAGGAGTAGTCTCTGTAGCGCGGTCGGAACCTCGATGTTGTGGTGTCGAGCTCTCTGCGTTTTGCATAGCACAGTAAACAGGTTAAGCAATTCAAGCGAGGTCGGTTTGCAGTTAAGTACCTCAACAAGCGATCATCTTACACCCGAACCGAACAAGGTGGAGGTACGCTGACCCTGGAGCTGTCAGAATGGGGTTAACATTGGCACATTCTTGCGTCTGTTGGAACTAATCCTGGTCAGCATATGCGCCA
>JABCKM010000047.1:0-11754 GCA_018221805.1 Rugosomyces carneus
CCCATCCCCATGCAAAAACCACCAATCAATGCGAGATGAACTCGCGTGTCACGTAAGCTATCAGCGAATGTCGAGAGTGACTGCCGCAGTCGACAACGAAGAGGAGTAAAGAGTGAAACCGAATACATGAGCAACGATGGTAAGTGTAGAGGGTCGTAGTGTGAGTTGCTGATACACGGATGCGGGGGACCAGGGAGGTCTTGATCCGGTCCTGTTGAATGTCGGGCGTTGCGTTGTGTAACGGTTCCCTCGCGTAAGCGCTTTGCAACATCCTGAGATAATGTGGGCACCCATTCCGCTTCCCACTTGGCTTTATCCCAAGTTTCACCGTCCGAATCTCTGTAGTGGTGAGAAGACTCGTTACGCCACGACACGTGAATTTCGCCGACTGTTCGCTCTACTTCACGCCAACGAAGGAAGCGATCTGTGGCTTCATGACGTAGAGTAGCAATTGTTTCGGGCGATTGGAAGAGGCCAGAACGTAAAGCTATGTGAGATGGGGGGCTGAATGATGATAGCTTTGTCCGAGACAGGTGTCTGTGCGCAGTTGAAGGACGAGGAAGGATAATAATAGGTATTTGTGAATAGAAGCTTTCGAGCAATAGTTCATCCAAGGTAGTAGTTGCTAATAGATTGGTTGAGTAAGACTGAGATAGAACAGCTTGAAAGACCTACGGGATGACGACAAGAAGATGAGAGCAGTGTAGAGGGGCGTATACGGTGATGATATAAGGTGTGCCAGTATGGGTGACGGGCGGTGAACTGGGTCCAGAACGTTGGATACGCTATGGAAGGGTGCATGTATCATTGACTTGAGAGTCTGAATAAATTCGTCCATCTGTGGATAAACCAAGTTAATGATAAAAGTATGTTGCCAAAGATGCACGAAAATACATTGGTTGTATCGTCGTATCCTGGCAGCTCGAATATTTCAACATTCCGAGTGGGCTCGAATCTTTCTAGTCCGTACGCATCGTGGCGTTCAACCCAATCCGTGGAAGCACGGATGACATGGCCAAAATCGGTAACCTCTGGTGGCCCCACTTCGACAATGTCCTCATTATCCTCCAACAATAATCTCGACAGATCACTCTTTCCTGATCCTTTACTACCAAGAATTAAAAGCCGTAGATCGCCCAGTGTCTGACCATAAGGTGTAGGCTTTCGCACGGGTGCTGGGAGGGTCAGGGAAGGTATTACAAGACTATTACTTGAATCCCGCGGTAGAAGATGGTCCGGCTGGGGATGTGGATGTGGTGGGGTAGCTGCTGCAGAGCTGAAGAAAAATGAGGATGATACGGAGGGTAGAGAGGAGACGGAGCCAGAAGAAGGACTGTCAGTTGGCGAAGGCAGGGTGGCCGAGTGTGGGCTTGATGGTGGTGAAACTGCAGGGACGATGTGTGTTGGGAGCGACAACTCGGGGCAGTCGCGGAGAGAACGAACGGTAAGAGTACTTTGGCTGGTGCTTTCCTCCATTGCTGGTAGCTGAATCAGTAGTTTATGGTCAAGGAAGCAGTGGATGTCAGTCACACACGTGTTCATCATTTAAATCTGATAAGATAAGATAGAGCACAAGTTTGTATACAGTACAAAGAGTCCAACAAGATCAACATTAGCCCTGGAAAGCAATCCCTGTTCTCGATGCTTCTGCCAAACCACCTCCAGCGAAACCAGTCCCTGTTAAATTTCATACATCATTCCTAATTTCTAGGAGGATACACCATAGAAAAACGCACCTTCACGTTTCATCTCCACAATGTCTTTCTCCTTCAGCTGTTTATCGCAGACGATACATTGCTTAGCTGGACGAACCAGGGAGTCGGTGCACGTTTTACAAGTGACATGGGCACATGGCTTCATGACTTAGAATGAGGGTTTAAAAAGATGTATTCAGAGAAGAGTAGCTTCGAAACACACCAAACATGATTACATTGTTTGAAAGTTGCTTCTTGCAAGATGGACACATCGGCTGAGGTGCTTCTTTCCTTGTTTTCTGGTCGGTGTCAGTCGGAGTCGAATCAGTCGATTTCGGTGTACCGTCAATGTGATACGAAAACTTGACAGGAATCAAAGTCTTGAGACTGAGCAAGGAATGAGGGAAACTCCTGTATAATCTGGACGGGAAAACTCACGCAATTGGGTGTGAGGGATTTCCACCACGGCAAGTTGTTTGGACTTTGACATCCATCAAGGATGTTGGAGGTCCCGAAGAGGTGTATGTTGGCGTCAAAGAAGGAAGCCAAAAATCTGGAAGTTTGTGCCGTAGTGCCTCAGCTTGCTCCCGTTCGATTTCTCGTAGTGCAGCCTCCTCCGCTTCTCGCGTAAGCGTTTCCACAGTCGTCGAGTCGAAAGCGAATTTGCGCTTCGTCCCCCTTGCTTTTATATTGTTTTTCTGAGTCTGAGATCAGGTTCCACAAATAAAATAGTCTCACGTTCATCCTTGTCGTCTGGTGACACGGTTTTGGAAGTAGGTGGTGGGGCGGCGGCTGATAGTCCTAATTGGCCTTTCTCAAAGTCCCGTAACACACGCTCTCTCGCTGCCTCTTTGGCCTTTGCTTTTTCCTCATCAGCTTCTTGTTTTAATGCTTCTAATTTAGCCTTTTGCCGCTGTATATCTTTCTTCTGCGATACTGAACAGATAAGCCGACATTTGCGGGGTGGGCTTTTCCAACTCACAAAGATCAGTATACACACATTCCTTGCAAAAAAGGTGTCCCTCGCTACAGGCAACTGGCTCCCGAGCATGATTCAAACATAGTGCGCAAGCATCGAACTGTCGCATAGATTCATTCCCAAGACGTTGCTGGACGTATGACAGTCAGTCACTCAAGAATGGAAGTGAAGTCCAATACACCTGTTGCAACTCACTCTTTTGGTCCCATAATCTAGTTTCTTGTACTCTGCGTAGCTGAAGATGGATGAAGCGGTATTATTCTTGCTATGCTTCGTCATTTTAAAAAAGGTTGAGTTCAACGCGGGCTACACATGACTAAGCACTTGCCTACGGTCCCTACCTCCGGTTCAGCGGCTGCCTTACGCCATGATGTGCAGGGAACAAGGCGTTTCTACTCCGGAACGAGGCTACCACGCGCCAATATCGCACTACTTAATCAGCAGCCGTGGTATGTATTCAGGAAAATTTACCACATCCTAATTCCCTACCCCGACTAGCAAGAAATACAGTGAGTATTACATGACTGCGTCCAACCATCAAGCATCTTCATGATTGACTCTAGGCTACCAACCGTGATGAGACTAAATTGTTAGGATCGGCAAGAAAGAACCTTGACATGTTCACCAAGCTATGTGGAGCAGAGGCAGCCAAGAATGTGATCCTTGTTACCACTAAGTGGACCGAGGTCGTTAAGGTGGCAGGCGAACGACGTGAAGCCGAGTTGAAGAACGTCTTTTGGAAACCTATGATTGACCTTGGATCAACAGTCACTCGTTTTAGTCATTCACAACGCTCTGCACGTCGTATTGTAAACTACATCCTCAGGAAAGGAACTCTCGACACCATTCAAATTCAGCAAGAGCTGGTTGAAATCGGTGATATCCTCGCAGAGACCGAGGCAGGGCGTACATTACGCTTTACCCTCCAAGAGCTGCTGCAAGTCCAAAAGAATATGAACGGTAGGCTACGACGACAAAGCGATTCGGAACTGCGAGATGAAGAGCTCGCTGTGAATCAAGAGAAGATACGGATGACTCTCAAGCAGATCAAAGCTCTCAATGTTCCTCTTCCCAGAAGAATCATGCGGTTTCTGGGAGTTGCGGTCAGTCAAGCTCAAGTTTGTCTCGCAGTAAACTTCTGATCATATTGTTTTAGTAAAGGGTTGCTATCTATATCAAAGATCCCCCTATGGCTCGTCGTATGTATTTAATAAACGGACGTTTTCGAATGTCATGACCTGAATGACAGTGGCATTGTTGTATGTGCGCTATCGCTATGGGAGTGTTGACAGCACGCCCGATTTCGGAGAACGGAGGAGAGTGCCACATTACTTCCTATCTGACAACGCAGTGTTGCAGCCTGCTCAGTGATGACCACCACGTTGCCTTGGTTGCTAGATCTAGTTAATGCCTGGCAACCTCATGCCTATGGCGCGGTCAGAAACGCCCGATGGGTCGTAAACGCAGATGTCGAGGGAATAGTAGTACCAATGTAGTAAAAAAACGTATACAACAGAGTTCAATCACTCAAACCATGAACGACAACATCCATAACTGATCTGCAGACAGCATGTGTTAGCAAAAATAAGATCAACTAAACGTGTTGGAGTAGCCATATACCTAAGATTTATGGAAAGTCCCGACTGGACATCGGTCAAAGTTAGAGCATCAATAGAGTGAACCCCCGGCGCTATTGCAAGAAACTCTATGCGAACGGACTGGCATGCGGAGGGACGAAGGGGCCTGCAATGATTTTAGTTTTAGCTTGTGTAACAACTGAGCTTTTAGCAGACGAACCCTATACGAACTCGAGCATCTAATGGCAGTATGCCCGGATGCCCAACCTTTTTCGAAGCTGACCAGGGCTTTCTGCTCGCCAAAGCCTCCTGTTACCCATGGACCCGGTGTTTGTGGTACAGGGACGCCGCCCATACCTGTACCACGTTCGCGTCGGATCTCGACGCTGGGCCCCACGTTGCCTGTGTTTTGCGATGTGATGGGGCCCTGAGAGATGGGTGTGCGTGGAACGGCGGAGAGAGGAGGATATGCCGGATATGCAGGGGTCATCGGCGGAGGCGACATCATTTGTTCCTGGGGGCGGTTAGCGTCAGCGTCTATGGTCATTGACTGCGACGGGGCAGTGTAGGTGGTCGGCGAGCGTGGGATTTGGGCGGACACTGAGGGTGGCGTGTAGGACGTTTTAGAAGATGCAATGAAGGGTGATTCGCGGCCTTTAGGAGACAGAGGACTTAAAACTGATTGAGGGCGATTCGAGCTGGATGATCGGAGAGGCCGGGAGTTCATAGCATTTATCGGCATGGTGTGCCGTTTGCTACCTGCTGTAGCGGAGGATTGAGGTGTTGAGCCAGCCGAATAGGCACCGCCATTTGGCGAAAGAAAATTGGCCGTGCGAGGTGTAGTCGATGGAGGAAAGGGTGATGCGGGTTCAGGAAGGGCATGCGGGCCGGAGGTATAATCTTCAGCATCCAATGAGTCTGCCAACTGCATTTGGTGAGTAGATAAGTCAAGGACGCAGTTCCACCTTGAAGAGAATGCGGACGTCGGGTATGAAGTGTCGCCATCTGAGGGCAGCTTTGGAGGTTTGTAGGGTTTGCCGAAGATGTTAATTGTAACAGCTCTCTGAAGTTCTGACATAGAGGAATGTTCGGAACCACCTGCGTCTCGAGCCAACGAAAAGCCTTCTACCTCTTCTGGTGCACGTAGGAAAGACACAGCATAAAGAAGATTATATTGCGCCATGGCACCAATAGAAAGAGGGAACACATCCATTCCTTTGTTGCCTAAGATGTCATCGCCCCACCCAATGAGGGTCGCCTTAGCGCCTTCCCCGCCTATCGAGACATTCACCTTCTCGACAAGGAAGCCCGTATTTGGCCCAGACTCTCCGGAGTTCTCAACCTCGACGCATAGTACAACAGTCCGCTCTTCGTTACCTGCTTCTCGCTTCTCACGTTCCTCTTGGGCTTCATCAGTACTTGAGCTTCCCTCGATTTCGGGCAGGAGAACATATGGAATAAACACTGTTCGCATACGAACCCGAAAGCCAGACACTGCAGATAACGTCTTACGATATGATTTGCGGAGTGTTGGATGGGCAGTTCGTACTGCAGTCATGGGAGACGGTGAGGGTGTAGCAAGTGACGGAAGAGAGACAGGGGGCAGTGAGAAAAGTTTCTGGCGGGATACTGTACCCAACCGTGTGGATGGAAGGTTTATGGGTTGGTCACTTGAGAATGTGGTGCCTGATTTCTGTTTGCTATTACAGTGGTCGAACGAATTTTGGATGCTCACCTGCAAGAAGTCCCTCTAACAGATTGACTTCCTCAAGTATATCATAAGTCTCTTCTTCTTGTTCTACTGATACACCGTTGGGAGTTGTAGGCGACTCAGGTGGAGCTAGAAGCTGGCTACCAATTGATGAGAAGAAAACAGCCAATGGATGGTTGGGTTGTGCCAAAGTGATAGGCTTGTCACGCAATGTCGCTGAAACAGTAATGCATAGCAAAGGGTCTGAATAACTCAATCTTAGGAACGCTGCAAAAAGCGTAAGGATGGTAGCAAAAAGTGATTGGATTTTAAATGACTGACAAACAGAAAACGAGAGACGATAGACGGCAACCCAAACTTGTTCTTTCTCAGACCAGAGTAGAGAAAAGCGGTCTTTGGTATCTTCTGATGTACTCTGACCCCAGATGCTCGCAAGTAGTAGAGTGCCCTCAGATGTAACATAACGGCGGTCATGATCAGCAGAAGATGGTGTTGGATTAGGAGTGCTCGGAGGAAGAATGGAAGGGTGATGAGAGTGAGCTTGAAGTAAGGAATTTGATTTTGAGGGCGCGCTACGAGGAGGAGCTGAGAGCCTCGAGATGCGAACGTCCGGATTTGGTGTGGTTGGGACGGAAGATATGTACGTTGCTTCCAGGGATATTTGGGAATGCGCCAAAAATGTAAGAAGTGCTTGAGGTGGATCTTGCGGGTCTGCGGGAGAGTCATAAGCAGGATTCTCAATGCGGACTGTTAATAGCGACTGTAGTTGCTCATCTAAAGAAGATAATGAGCTTCAATCCGACTACAAGTTTAACAATGACCTGCCAAAGAAAGCTGTTGACCTCTCAACACGACCCGATTCCAAGCGGCTCAGCCATTCATCACCAGAGCCTTGAGAAGGGAACTCTACAGAAGTATCAGGGACCACGACATTCAAGACTGAAGTCGCAAATAAATGTTCAAATGACATGAAGAGCAGGAAACATGACTACGCGTCGAGATATGTTATTTGTTTAGCAAGAGCTTCGATAATAATCAACTACAAACACTATATCGCCTCATGTGCAAGAAGGTCGACAAGCTTGTCGACACGAGTTCGCAGCAATGAAACCTACCCGGGCGAGCGTACAACGCGTGTCGTACCAAGTGTTGCAGCAAGCACCCATTCTGGACTTTCTTTAAATCCTTCCACTGTTCTCTTGTACGTGTGTTTGAAACTTCAAGGAGATGAAGTACCACCTATCGAAGAAATCATCGAAACAGACCTGGAAGAAGGAGATTAAAGAAGATGATACCTTTATGGAAGACGCGCTGGTCACGGATTTGATTATTCCGTACGTACATGTCTTTTAACGATGCGCCTTGTGCTAACTTACTCAAAGTGTCATCGGTATAACTGGGGTTGGGAAAAGCACTGTAAGAGCATATAGATATCCAAGTGTTGTATATCAACATCTTTACAGTTTATTAACACTCTTTTGGGCCAAGAAAAAGCGTCTGTCGGACATGGTCTCACCTCCCACACAAATTATATCCAGCACCTGAAATTCTACCATCCCGACTTTCCTAAACAACGCATCATCCTCATTGATACTCCTGGGTTTGATCACTCATCTGTGGATGATACCGAAATTCTCAGGCGCATCGCCATCTGGCTAGCACGATGGTAATTACTCCAAACCAGTTGTAAGGGAGTATTCATTCATGGGATACCTCAGTTACAGTGCAAACATGAAACTCGCTGGCATACTCTACCTACATGATATCTCTCAAACACACATGCCTCCAGTGCGAAAGAATCTTGACTTGTTCCAGAAGCTATGCGGATCCGATGCGATGAAAAGCGTCATCCTTGCTACAACCAAATGGTCGGATGTTCCACCGGCGGTTGGAGATCGACGTGAGGAACTGCTAAAGGAGCAACAATGGAAACCGATGATTGAACTCGGCTCCCACGTGCTGCGTTTTGAAGGAACGCAGGACTCAGCCTGGAATATGATCGGTATGATACTCCTGCAGGACCCTCTTGTTTCTGTTTGGATACAGAAAGAATTAGTGGAGCACGACAAGCTCCTCGCAGAGACAGAGGCGGGCAGTATTCTTCGCTTTGGCCTTCAAGAACTACTTGAGGTACAGCAAAATGCAACCACCCGATCGCAGTCAGATCTTCAACAAAAGACAATTGATCAAAGTTGCTCCGCCACCCACGCCTCCTCCCTGAATTGACATAGATCGCTTGGTGAGCCTTCATCGTTGAACCAAACATTTTGCGCATTAACACCGTTCGTAGGAACGGTAGTGCGTGTACAACGTGCCTCAATCCAATATTAGTAACCATCTGCAACTAGTTTGCGGAAGCGACTTACATGCGTACTTGACGCCTGTACCCAAATATGCTTCCGCGGTTCCGAACGAGATAACTAGCGAGGTTGTGCCAGTCACTTTAGGACACGAGTACGTACAGTGCCCGTAACTCCCCTTCTTGACTAACAGTGAGTATTATTGTGCAGATTTGCTGGTACAATTGTCGCACTCGGGCCAGATGTAGATGACAGCAAGTGGGCCATAGGAACAAACGTTGTAATGTATATGAGCAGTAAATCTGCCTGCGCTCTCTCATAAATTTGGCTTGCTAGTGAACCTATGATCTCATGCATGAACGTCTCGTCGTGCCATGCTTGTGCATCTGGAAGTAGGAATCTATGTCCTGTGGCGAATTTTATCGTACGTAGGGCTAATCGCTTGATGAACTCGACTCGAGACCTCCTCATCAAAACAGGGCATCGGTGGTTGGGGTGGTGGCCTGGCACAGTACATTGCAGTCGACGCGAAATATCTTCATGTGCTCCCTGATGGCGTGCCTTGTAAGTTTCACCGTATTGTCTTTCTCTGAGTATGGCTGATCCACTCGTCATCCTGTCTAGTAGAAATTGGAGCTTGTATCGAACCGTTGGCTGTTGCCTGGCATGCCATCAAGCGGTCAGGTTTCACCAAAGGGCAGACTGTCCTCATTCTGGGAGCTGGACCAGTTTAGTCTTTTTCGACCGCTAGCCCATCTAAAAATCGGCTAACACTCCTTGCACCAGATCGGTTTGTTCATTCTCAAAATACTGAGGTACGACTAATCAATCGGTGATATCGTTCTCGCCCCAACTAAGTTCCAAAATTAGATCATTTGACCCGTCAGTCGTCTTGATCACGTCTGAGCCTGCGTCCTTGCGACGTGATCAAGCTCTCAACCACGGTGCCACGCACGCCTTGGACCCGCTGAATGTTGACATCGCGGGAGCGGTGATGAAGATAACTAACAACAGAGGTGTAGATATTGCGTTCGATGCAGCTGGTGTTCAGGCATCCATCAACGCTGCCCTCCTGAGTGTCCGATCGAGAGGCACTGTCGTCGATGTTGCCATATGGGAGAAGCCTGCGATGATTGACATAAACATATTTGCCGCGAAGGAAATCAATTTGACAGGTTTGGCACATCGTCTCAGCTCTTTGGGACGGAATGCTTACACTTTTTTAGGGTCGATGGGGTATGACCGCGTACACCCAGAGCTTCTCCAGGCTATCGCTGCTGGGAAGATCAGTGGTCTCGAGGATCTAATCACCAGCAAGATTGCGCTCGAGGACATTGTCGATAAGGGTATTATGGCACTGCTAAACGGCAGGGATACTCAGAGTGCGTTGACTTCTGCTCACCATCTGAATCAAATACTCACCTCTTGGATAGTAAAAATTTTGGTCCATCCGTAATTAGCAAATATGTATCATTAAGAATGTTCAAAGTGTCCTAGTGCTACAAGTTATAGGGGTCGTAAACTAGCCAAACTCTCGTTGCATGAAGGGTATTAAACTATACTGAGGAGATACGTCCTCAAGTTGTATCTAGTAACATAAAACTGGGGTATAGTCATACTAGCAAATTGACCCGGTGGGGTCCAGAACTGCTCTCATGTTTCTGGCTGCAAGCCCAGCTACATCAGCGACGATCTATCGCGCTACTACGGCATGTTTTCCAATGTCGAGACAGGGCATCTCGTCTCGTGAGAGAAGACCCGCACGCTTCGCACTTCCAAGGACTTTGCGCGGAGTGACCCTTGGTCTGTCTCATATGGCGCTTCCAGCTCGCTTTATTCACGAACGTTAGTTCCGGATGGTATTGACAGCGCCAAGGACCTTCTGCCGTCCTCAACGACTCTCGACCAGCGAAAGTTGCCGGCGACTGCCTAGCAAGCTGGGAGATCCTGGGGCGAGTACGACGTATGGGGCCAGGGATCGTGTTCGAGGCCGGACGTGATACTTCCCAGCTATCGTTCCGTGGCATGATCTCAACCAGAGGATCTTCCACCGCTGCCTGGACACCGTCGCTCCTAATACCAACGTCTGCAAATCCTCCAATGGTATTAACCCATACATTGTGATCCCAGGACAGACCCCCCGCAAGCGAGCCGCCGTTGATAGGATGGAAGTACTCCCCTCCTGAAGGTTCTAAAGTATTTTGGGTGATGTAAACCTGTGGCTCCAATGACGAAGAAGTAGCATAGGAGTGAGGCACGATCTGTTCCGGATGTTCTCCAAAGTCCATGCAATAACCTTCTTGGATTCCAGCAGGCTGTTGTGGAAAACTGTAGACTTGCTCTTGGTAGATCGAGGGGTTTACGGGGCGACTCAATACCCAGTCTGGTGGAATCATTGATATAGGCGTGTCACCGTACTCAGACAATGAGCTCGTTGACGATGTTGCGCTCTGGTCTTCGGGAAACTGGCGGTCCATGTAATTAAAAGAGTGTGGTTAGCTAGATGAGAGGAAGATCTGGAATAAGTTCTGATGAGCAAAGGTTAGGATAAAGGATATATATACCTATTCAAAGCGCATTGGCCGGGGAAGTAGGAGCCCGCCCGGTGGTATGAGCCGAGGTGCAGATGATTTTCAAAAGAGACGACCGCATCAGGTTTTAAACTAGGACAAAGGTCTAAAGCAGAGAAAAGACATGCCATCTGACTGCGTCACAAAGCTACGCATGCAGAGACAAGAAGTCTTTTATTCTTTGTGTTTCCAAAGAGACGACTGGAGGTGATGAGGGATCATGACCCTGGATCCGCTTAGAATTGCCTCCTTTAGCCCGATCATGTTCAGTCACAGCCACATAGTGGCTATGCTCAATTTCCTTCCGCGCACTTGAAATTGTTCCGTGCAATGTAGGCCTGGAAGCCATCCAAAGTGATGAAATTTGCACACGAGAATAATTGTACGGATGTAGTAGTATTCAACGTTTGTTTTTTCATGACACCTTTTTCATCGGACTGAATAAAGTTTCATCGTATTATGAATAGTCCACGGACAACAGGCCATCTCTCGTGATGCTATAAATTTATTTCATTGAATTGCCCGTTGTACTTTGACCATGTGATATTTTAGACTGACATGCCTCTGATGACCGACCTGCTTGTTGTATGTAAAATTTTGTGCTCAATGATGGACTTGTTGTGCCTGCAGCAGCCGAGAGGTACAGTAATGTACTTCAGGTGATTGAGGATCGGTAAGTCCGCTGAGTTGATATTTTGTCTCCCTGCCGATCTGAGTATACTCATACAGTAATACCGAGATCGCCATGTGCCAAAGGCGCTTAAGTGGAGCCAAGAGGAAGGCACGCGGGGTCGAGCTCAGCAGGCAGACTCGGAGCAATGGATTATGGTCGCTCAACCCAGCGGTGATGCTGCCTCCTCGGGTCATCGACTGGTCGTACTAATAGCTAACCATGTTATGAAGTTCTCTGATTGCTGAACGTC